>JAXCGZ010007609.1:145000-173786 GCA_037179515.1 Halocaridina rubra
CTTGATCATGGTATGTTTATCAATAGCATCATCCTCTATATTTGTAGAATGCACACTCCATTTCAAAAAAGAAGAAAAACTATTTGCAACAATAACCAAGATGTGCAAAGATGCAGCAATTAAAGGCACGAAATTGATCAGTCAGAGCAAAAAGATATGAGAAAGGGCAGTCGAAGCTAGACTGAGAAGAGGTATGATAATTTGTGAGCAGCAATATGATTTTATGCAAGAAAGGAGCACTGCAGAAGCAATTTTTGGTTTGAGTGTGTTGATGATAGTAGATTTAGAGAAGGCATGTGACAGGCTGCCGAGAGAGTTGTTGTACTGCATTAGGAAAGGGGTAACAAAGAAGTATGTGAGTGTGGTGCAAGATATGTATAAGAACAGTGTGACAAAGGTTAGTGTTCGGCAGGACTGACACATGGATTAAGAGTTAGGCTGGGATTGCTACAAGGATCAAGTCTGAACTCTTTCTTGCTTGCATTGATGATGGACAGGTTGGCAATTAATATCAGACAGAAGTCGCTGTGGACTATGATGAATGCAAATGACACTGTGATCTGTTGCGAGAATAGAGAATAGGTTTAACTGTGCCTGGAGAGGTAGAGGCAAGCACTGTAGAAAAGGGGACTGAAAGTCAGCAAGAGCAAGACATAATACATGTGTGTGAATGAGAGGTAAGGTGATGGAGTGGTGGGACTGAATGCAGACAGGGTGCAATGGGTGGACACAGTGACATGATATCTTAGGAAAGGATACCAGCAAGATTGCTGGGTAAAGCTTCCTGGATGGTTGTAAGATCAGCAATGTTGCAGTTTGAAAAATAGTCCGAATAACATAAAAACAGAAGCCAGAGCAAGAGTACTCCAAGTTAAAGACAATGTAGCTTTCTCTGGGCGTGACAAGGATGGATAGCATAAAAAAAAAGTGAATCAAAGGGACAGTGAAGATAGTACGGTTTGGAGACATGGTGAGAGAATCAAGACTGGGATGGTCTGGGCATGCTCTGAAGTGGGATGAGGGGCAAGTAGGGAGAAGGATGCTGATGTAGAAGCTGCTAGGTAGGAGGAGAGGTAGGACAAAAGAGAAAGTAATGGATGTGGTGAAGTAGAACATGAGTGTACGTAGTGAGATAGCAGACGACACAGGAGCTAAGACAATATGGAAACGATTTGTCAGCTGTAGCACCCCTAATGGGAGAAGCCAAAGAAAGAAGGTTTTTTAAGATAAAGAGTTCCGAGTGCCAACAAAGCCTAATAAGGTCATTGTAATACACATAGTGCGTAAAAATGCTGTAAATCATGCTTCACATTCTTAGCTTTCCTGCAGTTAGTAAAATATTACATTTTCCATATGTCGTGTTATTTCATGACTAAATACAGTTACCTTAGTAACAGCTAAGAGATATTATGAAGGAAAAAGTTATATTTTAATTTTATATAGAGCATCGCTAATGATGTGAAGAAAAGTCTATGGTTATAAAGAAGTTATGAAAACGGAAGAACACTTGCTTGGAAGTTTATAAATACCATATTCATTAAGACTAAAGTCTATGTATTATTACATGTACACTCTGAGAACCTTGTGTTGAAAAACACAGAACTTTAAAATCAAAGTTTTCAAGGTAACATCTAGGTTGCATGACACATGAGATTGTATTCTGTGCCAACATAAATTTAAAATTCACCGTTGTAACCAAAATTGTATTCTGCTTCCAGTAAACATATATTTAAGAGTCTTCTGCCCTCCCTTTCTCAACAAAATCAAGAACAAAAATTGGGAGCCAAGATAATACTGTGTAAAAGATGCATTTTACCCTCTATCACAGAGATACACTGCCAAAAATGCATTTATCGCTCTTACTTTTGTAACACTGTCTTCATAATAACAGTGTTTAAAAACAAAAGACCTAAGAATGATTCATAGTTGTTAGCAGATCCATGTCGATGGGATGTCTTTCGCAGCTGCAATAGCTGCGAGACACAAATACGAAATCAAAGTCTGAAATTAGAGAAAACTCACACTCTTTTAGTACCCAGCTGGGGTCTCCTGCATCTGTAATACCAAATATTAAATCTTGGAGTTAGTGATGTATGGAATACTCCACAAGTACTTAAAAAAAATGGATTGATATTAAGGTATAAAAGTTTTTTCCTTAATCAGTTACCAATGCTGCCACATTATTATTATTATAATTAGCAGTAAAAGTAGTAGTAGTAGTAGTAGTAATAGTAGCAGTAGTAGAAGTAGTAGTAGTAGTAGTAGTAGTAGTAGTAGTAGTAGTAAAGAACTGGAAGATGCAGACATTTTTTTAAATTTGCCTCTATTGGAGACTGAGTTCATTAGGACACTTTCCTTTATTGACTAAACACATGGCCTGCTATTATACTCACGAAACCCCACATAGTTGACAGAATTTACCCTAGTAGAAACGCCGATACCCACATTTTAGCAGAATAATTCATGACCTATCAGGTAAGAACGAAAATGTATATCTAACAAGCAACTGATAGGTAATTATTAGTATTATTATTATTATTATCATTATTAATATTATTATTATTATTATTATTATTATTATTATTATTACTTTGATGCGCATTATTATTATTAATATTATTTACAGTAGTAGTAGTAGTAATTGGGAAATTTCAATATTATTACGAACTCGACGCCACTGTTCCAAGCAAACTGTATCAGCTGCATATAAATAACATTCAAAGATGACAAGTGAGTCGATGAACTATTCAAATAATAAATGCGAGTTTGGGAGTGCAGTCTCTTGTTGCAACAAAGCTGGCTGAAAGCTTTCTGTTGTAAAATTTATACACGTCAAGTATCAGTTGGAAATATCCAAATTTCACAACGATGAGCCAGACTTGCTTGGAATGAAAACATAATAAATTTTCTTCATGTGTCTGTTCAAATAAATGAACAAATAATTTGGGAGACTGTATATGGCAAAATAGGAAGGAGAAGATTTTTAAAAATAATGTAATCGACAAAAATGTGTGGTAACATACACACATATACATGGCCTCATACCCCCTTGCAAGGGGGGGGACCAAAAATACATGCATTTACCACAATCAACAGAGTATAAAATGTTGCCACATTTCTCCCCTCCCCCTTTCACCCTGCTTGGGTCACCCATAAGCTAGGCGGGCAAGGATATTCTACAATGAGGGCTGACAGTCACAAGCTGGCTTAACCCCACCACTTCATCACATGGCCACGCACCTCACACCCATCAACCACAGTTTACTGAGTTAGCAGGTGTGAGAAATACCTTTGGCCCATGTCACCTATATACAATCATCCTCTAATCATTCCTGTCACTTGCACGCTCTCTTCCCTGCTCCACTGACATTCCACGTGCATTTAGTGCCCTTTTCACGCCAGCAATCTATCTCATTATAGTTCTTCCTCTTGACCTATCTCTAATCACTTCTTGACTCCACACTCTCTTCACTATTCGTTCACACTCTTCCTTTCTATGAGTCCAAACCAACTCAACACTCTCTGATCTAACCTTTCAACACCCGTTCTCTGCCTGACATTCTCATTACTTACTCTATCAACTCTAGATACACCAATCTTACTTCACAAACACCTCATCTCCATTACATTCAACTTTTTTTTTTCATCTTCACTTGCATTCAAAGCCTCTGAACCATAAAATGCTGTTGGCACAATCACACCTTCATATATCCTTCGTTTTGCATTCATTACCAAATATCTATTTCTCAGTACACTTTTCAACCCACCTAGGCATTTACTTACTTCCTTCACTCTGTGATTTACCTCTACATCCACTTGTCCACTCCTTGATACATGCGACCCCTAATACTTAAAACTGTCAACATCTTCAAGCAACTCCCCATTCATTCCTACATTCAATCTGCCAACAGTAACACTCCTCGTTCATCTCTTGACTTTACTTTTACCAAAATTCACTCACAACTTCCTTATTTTCACATACCTTAACAAAGACAGTCACCATATGATTCAGTTCACTCTCAGTATCAGCCCGCTGTAGAGTATCATCAACAAATAGAAAATTATTCAATATCCACAACCTTCCCTTCTCACACACTAGTTCCAAACCTCTGTCTTATACTCTTTCATTTACTTCCCTTACCACTCCATCCATATACACAAACAACCAAACAACCTCAAACCATTCACTCAAACAACTCCCGACACTCACACATGCTCTACTATTAATGTAAAAACTCTTCACCCCTTTCAGAAAACTTCCAAATATTCCATACAGTCGCAACACACTCCACAACCCCTCTCTATCAACCCTGTCATGAGCTTTCTCAGAGTCTATAAATGCCCAAAAAGTTTTCCTACCTTTCTCCAAGAACTTCTCACACACCTGCTGGCTAGTACAATGGTAACAAGATGGCATTGAATTCACGAGGTCGAAAGATCGGTTCCCGTCCAAGACCGAGAGTTTAAATTGTTTCCTGGCAGGTTACTGGTGTGGTTGGGCACCACAGTGGAAGGTTGGGGCCATTGTATAAGGGAAATAAAGGTTTTATTATTATTATTATTGATCCACGTATCCTCTTCCTCTCCCGAACTTACACTGTCCTTCCCCAGTCAAGCTCTCAGTAACTTTCCAAATTATCTCAATTAACACTCTTCCATATACCTTAGCAAATTCACTCAACAAACTAATTCCTCTAAAACCAGTGCTCTCATACTCATCTACTTTCCCTTTGTATAATGGAAATACCCATGCACTCCTCCAATCAACTGGGATCCTCCCTTTCCTGAAATATACATTCAATAACCTAACGATCCATTCTACTAATGACTTCTCACCTTTTGACAAGCATTCAACATGAAACCCATCTATCCCAAATGCTTTGCCTGCTTTCATTGTTCTCAATGCTAAATGTGCCTCCTCTTTCGTTAATTATCTATCATTCTCATCACCTAACATTGGCATTCTCCATTCATTTCCCACAGCCACACTCTCTGCCTCTCTATCATCTTCCTCTTTCAGTGGTTTCTTGAAATATTCAGCCCCTCTCTCTCTCACCTTTATTTCATCTACTAGTAATTAACAATCTGCTCCTTTCACCCTCTTCTCACTACAACTCACCTTTCCTCACTCTTTTCACTTTTTTCAAAACATTATATCCGCTTCTCTCTTTGCCTCTCTCACCATGCACTTTGGCAACCTCCTCTTTGCACAATACCTTTCATACACATCTACATTACCTACCTGCAACCATACCGGAAATGCCAGCTTCTTCTCAGCCACTTCTGCACTCATCTGCTCAATCCACCATTCACTACCTTTTCTTTTACTTCCACCAGTTAGTCTCCTTCTGCACACTGCCTTGGCACACTTTAAAACTTCCTCCTTGAAACAACCCCATTCTTCTTCCACTCCCTTCTCCAGCTTTTCTTTCACTACATTCCACACATTCTGTAGACTAGCCTTATGCTCACAGTCTCTCTTTCTTATTCACTTCACTCACTTTTAGCACCTCTCTTCCACTCTCAATTCGCATCTTCACTTTTCTTCCACTCTCTACTTTTTACTATATAATGATCAGATATTCAACCACTAGCTCCTCTCAGTACATTCATATCCAATAATCTTCCAATCACCCTCCTGTCCAACACAACATAATCCATCAATATAAGTGTAAAAACTTATTTCTCTCAGTAAAAATATATTAATTTCGCAATAACCTATGCAAATTTAATATTCCGTTACAATTGTTTATATTAACTATATACAGGTTATACATATACACCTTAAAAATAATAATAATAATAATAATAATAATAATAATAATAATAATAATAATAATAATAATAATAATAATAATTAAAATGAAATTTCACCATAACGTGAATGGATAATATAAAAATAAAACAAAAGTCCACAATAATATATAATGTTATATATTTGAAGAAAACTGCAAATCCTTTCCTTAACTTGTACAGATAAGCTCTTCAGTTACATTACTGCAAGTCAGAGCAACTAAAGAGGCTAACTGTACAAGTTAACGAAAGCTTTTGCATTTTACTTCAAATATATAACATTATATATCAGGTAAAACCGGAACATATATTATGATGGACTTTTATTTTTTCATAAAAATAAGTAAAATTAGACTGTAACAAGAACAATAATAGATGGTGTGATAGAATTTACAAAAACAATAAGTCAACAACAATGAGGAAGTGAATAATGGCTATCACTGAGAAAGTCAATTGTTGTCACCGTGGCAAAGCAATAACATCTGCGACACTGAGGTAACAGGCCGAGGGTTCGCGCCACACCACGGTCTGAGGTTAGCAATGGCATGCACTCAGAGAAACTATTATATCTTCCAAAACAAGTCCTTCAAAAGAAGGCAACCGTCGTAACCCTTGGTAGAAAAGGGAGTCCGAGATGTAAAACCGGCTTTTACTGAGAAAGTGAAATCCTTAAAATATTTAAGGAATACTTATCTAAAAATCACAATCACCATGATGAGGGCATTTCTAAACAGAAAATTAGTAAACAGAAAAATGTGAACCATTTACAGATTACAAGGGAATTTGGTAACCTTCTATCGATAATACTGAACAACTGCTCACCTTGGAGTCAGTGTTCTAGAGGAGTTGTAGTTAAATTTTCTCTAACATAGGCACGTAAGGCATGAAGCAGTACAGCAAATACTAAAAGTCAATCCTGATGGGGCTGCACTATTTCTCTTCAAGGTCCAAGTAGCTCATGTACCAACTGCAAAAGCTCGAAAGTAGCCTGGTTGAGAAAGCTGATTTGAGCAGTTGCCACGACACTATATTGTGGAATGAGTATTAACCATACCCTCGATCGCTACTTGATACAGGAAAATTAAGTCTAAGAATATAATTCTGATCTACTATCCTGCCTAGAACGATTCATTCAGACAGAACCTGCTAGCTATGGTGGTATAAAATGTCTAATTGGCTGCTGTGTTGCCTCTCTCTTCAGGCAACGTCACCACATTAAAAAACTTTCCAACGGAGTCATTCTTGACTATGTCAAGAAAAGGGGGCTTGGGACATCAACTTCTAGACTAAAATTGATGAATTTACACATGACAAAAGAAGGAGAGGCATTAAGCAGAAAGTTATTTGTGAACCAAAAGTTTCTAGAAATTTTCAAAACTCTGCGTTATTCACAAAGCAGCTCTGATCACTCTATCAGACAAAACTGCAAGCAATAACTTCCCTCCTGACAAAGAAGTTATTGCTGAAATTTATCAAAAAGTTGTCAACAGAAGAGGCAAAAGTGCATGCCAGTCTGTTATCAAGAGGAGGCAGATATTTGAAAACTCGTTCATGTGCAAGATGGTTTGCAAAACGGATCTACAATGTGTATACATATGTTTATACTGATCTTAATAATGTTTATACTGATGTTTATGCTTATCTTAATACTGTTTATACTGATCTTAATACTGCTTATACTGATGTTTATCCTATTCGAGCACATAATAGCCAACAGCTTAAATGGGAGTGGGTAATATTTAATTTACCTTCACTTCACTTACATGTTGGCAGCTTTTATTTAATGAAATCAATGAATCTATATACCTTAAACAGCTATAATGATAAAAATATGATTGATAAGAATATGTCGCAATCAAATTACATACTTGATTTGGTTCTTTGGAAAAACAATGATGACGAAAAAGTGAACACTGAAGTGGAGTCTGATTTTTGTTTGTCATGCTATAATAAACTTATCACGTTTAAATCAAAGGTAGGGTCTAAAAATTGAGCTAAGAAAAGAAATTAAATTTAAGAACAAAACCTTGTTTGAACAGTGCACAGTAACTGAAAATGCAAGGACCCATTAAATTTAGAACAATTCAGATGTGCTTGTGTCAAACGATGTCAAGCAGGGCTGTATTGGATATGAGGATTATGTAAACTGATTATCACTGGTATATAATGAGGTATTTAGAGAAGAATATGATAAAATATGCCCTATAGTAGAGATACGCATAATTAAAGAGAGAGATTGCGAAGTTCATAAGTTCTTTCTGTCATCACAGGGACATTTGCATTTGTAACCAAAATACATGCAATCATTTAGAAGTTAATGGAGTGATATATAATAGTCCCCTATTGTAAAGCCGGTTATCTGATTACTACTAATGAGGCCTGCTAAGAGGTGTTCTCTAAGAATACAAAGATAGATGTCCTCTGATATTCCAAAGGTAAAGAAAGAGAAAGAGAAAATCTGTTGAAAAAAAGTGGATGACAAGATACACAACTTACTTTTGGGAAAATTTTTCAGGATTAAAAATAAAGTGGACAGACTGATCAGAGATGAAAAAAATATTACAAACGGAAAATAGAAGTAGGGTCAAATACCTCCAAATAATATATATTCTGTTCAATTAACATTTTAACAGGTAGAAAAAGAAATCACTCCCTGAAGGTGAAAAAGTAGATGGACATAAAAAACTGAAGTTAAATGAAAGGGAAAACGGAATGTATAGATAGGCACTCGATACAGCGTAAACAAGTACAGTGATTTTTATCCATCCAAATATATGGTATGGATATCACACTATCAGAATCAGTAAAAAACCTAGGATTTATAATAACAAAATGTAATGTGAAATGAGCAAATTCAAAGAGTTGTGAAAATGCTAACTGTAGCATGAGGAATATAACTTTCATCAGGAAATATGTTCATGAAAGTTCAATGAAAACGTTGGTATATAATTACGTAATCAGCAGGCTTCATCGCTGTAATGCATTATTACAATCTTCCTGCAAGTAAAAGAAAATACAGCTAGCGTTCAGAAGAGCCGCTAGATTGATAGTTGGCTCGTCAATGAGAGAACAAATTACACTACTTCTCATTGATCTGGATTGGTTACCAGTTAAAGCGAAAATTGTTTTCAAGATATGTGTCCTTATATATGTGGCCCTAAATAGTGGAAAACCAGAGTACCTTAAAGCAAATTAATATACTCCGATCTTGTGACTGGAGTGAAAGCTCGCCAATTCACATGTTGCCCACAGCCCCAATGAGCCGAAGGCATATAAAGAAACTATTTTTACAGTCCTTACTGATTGCACATCACGATTATATAATAAGCTGCCTAAATATCGAGTAATTTAAAAAAGAAGCTGAAAACTCATTTATTCAGTACGTACTATGATTTACAAGATAACATAATCAGTGACGAATATAAACTTTAAATCAGCGAGGTTTGGTCTGGCAAAAAAACCCTAGGGGTGGATGCCGGTCTTAAATACACCAGAAGTAAGAAGAAAGAAAGTAATGCATTAGATTATCATAGAAAATGGGAAAGATCAGATTAGAAAGCTGATAAGTCCTTTCTGTCGTTACCGGGACATTGCAAATGTAATCAGACTACATTCAATCACTTAGAAAATAACTAAAAATTTTCAGTTAATGGAATGATATTTTACAGTCCTCTTTTACAAAGCCGGCCATTTGGTTATTATCAATGAGGCACGCTAAGAGATGTTCTCTTAGACTACAAAATACATACATATACCTTGGCTGTTTCCCCCTTTTATTTGGGGGGTAGCCGACATCAAGAAAGGAAAACAAATAGGGGGATTACTTTGCTCTATGGGCAATGACGAGGGAGCTAGCGACCGTTCAGATGGCACTGCTGGAGTGCCACAGCCCATCCTCAAGGCTCTTCCACAACCTGTGTCGCTTCACAACTGCCAGCTCCTCCTACTGCCCCTACCACAGGGCTATCTCTGTAAGATGCAGCCCCGTGGTAACAGCAGATGCCCATCAGAGCCGCGTCACAATCGCTCGCCACTCATTCCTATTCCTAGCACGCTCGCTTGCTTCCCTCACATCCATCCTCCTATTATTCAGGGCTCTCCTTACTCCATCCATCCATCCAAACCTAGGCCTCCCTCTAGCATTTCTCCCATCAACTCTCGCATTCATCACCTTTTTCAGCAGCCTTTCATCATCCATCCTTTCTACATGGCCAAACCATCTCAGAACATTCATATCTACTCTGGCTGCAATTTCTCTCCTCACACCCGTTCTTGCTCTCACCACTTCATTCCTAACCCTATCCAATCGAGATACACCAATCATACTCCTCAGGCATTTCATCTCAAACACATTTAGTTTCTGTCTCTCACTTACTTTCATACCCCATAACTCTGATCCATACATCACAGTTGGCACAACCCCTTTCTCATACAAAACTTTCTTAACATTCATTTCCAACCCTCTATTCTTCATCACTCCTTTCAATGCACCCAACACTTTACATCCTTCATTCACTCTGTGACACACATCTGCTTCCACTCCACCATTTGCAGCTATAACCGAGCCTAAATACTTAAACTGATTAACCTCATCAAGTGTCTCTCCATTCAACATAACATTCAATCCAGCGCCATCCTCATTTCTTGTACACCTCATAACCTTACTCTTTCCCACATTCACTAGCAGCTTCCTTCTCTCACACACCATTTCAAATTCTGACACTAACTGACACAGCTTTTCCTCTGAATCTGCCACCACCACAGTATCATCTGCAAACAGCAACTGATTCAGCTCCCACTTGTTATCATCCCCATCTACCATTCTCAAACCTCGACCACGCACTCGCTCATTCACCTCTCTTACAACTCCATCAATATACAAATTGAACAGCCATGATGACATCACACATCCCTGTCTCAGTCCCACACTCACTGGAAACCACTCACTCACTTCATTCCCACCCTAACACAAGCTCTACTACCCTCATACAAACTCTTCACTGCATGCAACAATTTACCATTGATTCCATATAATCTCAAAACATTCCACATAGCCTCTCTATCAAGTCTATCATATGCTTTCTCCAGATCCAAAAATGCAAAATACACATCCTTACCCTTTGCTAAATATTTCTCACATAACTGCCTAACTATAAAGATCTGATCTATACAACCTCTACCTCTCCTAAAACCACTCTGCACTTCCGTGATCACATATTCTGTCTTATCCCTAATCCTATTAACCAGTATCCTACCATACACTTTTCCTACCACATTCAACAAACTTATACGCCTAAAATTACTGCGTTCATACATATCTCCCTTACCTTTGTATAGGGGCACTATACAGGCAATCACCCAATCCACTGGCACCAATGACAACATAAAGCATATATTAAACACTCTCACTAACCATTCCAATGCAGTCACACCCCCTTCTTTCAACATCTCCGCTCTCACACAATCCATTCCAGGTGCTTTACCTGCTTTCGCTTCATACAATGCCCTTTTCACCTCCTCTCTTGTAATCTCTCTCTCATTTTCATCTCCCATTGCTGGCCCTTGAACTCCTCCCACTGCCACTATAGCTGCCTCTCTATCTTCCTCAACATTCAGCAAGCACTCAAAATATTCTGCCCATCACGGAATATATTTTTTCTCCATAAAAAGTTTGTTGCAATGCTTAACTGCGCTCCGACTCAGCAGCACACTGGCCTACAAAAATGAACAGTGACTTTCTCCACTGGGAAAGAGCTGAACAAAGGAAAAGGTAAACAAGTCTTATTTTTATAAACAGCTCTTATTACCAGTACCTTAACCAAATGCAGCTGTAAGGGATCAATAGACATTGCAGGTAAAAGGCTCACTGAAACTGACTGTGACACGAGGACGGGAGAAGAAAACTGGCCTAATTGGGCATGGGCACAAAGAAAAATAAAGTAGAGAATAACCGGAATGTGAGTGATGTGACTTGTCAGATGTGAAGGGCTATCAAGAAATGTGCAACGAATATGCAAGAATATTGTGTGAACGTAGGCAAAGAAAAGGATCCGTAACTGAAGGAGGACTGTCCTGCCAGGACAGTCCTATTTAAGTCTAAAAGACCTTTAGTTTTAGTATTGCAACGGGTGGCTGGTGCCATGGGTCAACATACTATATGGTGTGTTAAACATTATCATAATGCAATGTTTGCATTGATTTTCTAACGAATGGTGGACATTATAATACTTCTTAGCAGCATCTTCCAATAATATATACAGTCTTTATATTTTAACTAACTCTACAATGAATGTGAAGCAAACCTTTATTACTTGCTGATCAGATAAATTCTATCACAATCAACTGAAAAAATACATTATAATCATTGCAGTTACACCCTTATGTACCAATTTCAGGAA
Source organism: Halocaridina rubra (assembly GCA_037179515.1). Lineage (NCBI taxonomy): Eukaryota > Metazoa > Arthropoda > Malacostraca > Decapoda > Atyidae > Halocaridina > Halocaridina rubra. The sequence continues at coordinate 157,192 of JAXCGZ010007609.1, forward strand.
TATCACGGGGAAGATTCCAAAATTACATATTCCTTTATATGTTCCTAATTAGACTTTCTCCTGGCCGAGTTATTAGCAATTTTTTTTCTAATTCTTAGTACACATCCCCGTTTTAAGATTCCCAACTTTGTTCTTAGTTTTATTCTATTTTCTCACCACGGCAATCAGTCTCTAAATTCGCTCATCAGGAGGAGCTACTCAGCAGGACTGAAGTTTACCAAATCTTTTATGTAACAGTTTAAAATGTTTTTGTACAAGTTACAAAATAATCTCTTATTGGCTTAGGCTAAATTTTATTAAGTTTCCTTTATATTGTAAACTCTTCTTTTTTGTACAGCTTAATTACATATTAATAGCACAAAGAATGCTGTAAATAACGCATTAAATTTTCATTTATTTGATGTAATCATTACCTTGCCAAAAATCACGCTTTAGTTGTCAAAGATTATTGAACCTAAACTAGATTTTCAAGCTACCAAAGTAAGTTTAATAATTCATTTTTAAAAATCTATAACAACTGTTTAAGTGAAGTGGACCCCGGCAAAAATCTCACTAGAAAATATGTGAAAGCGCTCTTTCAAGTTAGGTAATGCTATCAAGACTATTCTCTACATTCCAATAAGCTGCTTCATCCACTAGTCTGCAAACACGCTATCCTAACCCTCTCACGAGTTCTTAAAAGCTAGGCACTTTAACTTAATTACGGCTAGCACAGAACCGTGAAAACTACAGAAAAAAACAAACTTTGGAAAACACTGGGCTACATTCCTTAATGAATCCCATTGACTAACTCGATACAACAAGGCAGGACACAGGTTCCAATGAGGAGATAAAGGAAGTTTGAGGGGATGCAATCTGCAGTAAATATAACTAAAAAAAAATATACATCACATGAAAGTCCTAATGTAAACAAATATTACTAAAGAAAAGCTTAAGTGATATGATCAGCTCAAACTTTTGGTTAATACACAGATTTTTATATATAATTAGCATCGGCCAATAAACGTATGGTATGAATGTTGAAACCATTATATCGATATTTTTCTTAATAAGCACCCCCCTCTCTCTTCTCTCTCTCTCTCTCTCTCTCTCTCTCTCTCTCTCTCTCTCTCTCTCTCTCTCTCTCTCTCTCTCTCTCTCTCTCTCTCTCTCTCTCTCTCTATCTATCTATCTGTCTATCTATCTATCTATCTGTTTATCTATCTATGTATCTATCGATCTATATATCTATCTATCTATCTCTCATATATACATACATTCACAAAATAACAACTCTCTAAAAATAAATTTTATAAATGATTATTTTCTGAAGGGACACAGATGCAAAGTGAGTTTTGCTGATTTTACCAGAGATTCTGCCAGTGATGTTATTACTTCAGTACTGACACACACATATCGATGCCCTGACAAGGTCTTTTAAACTGATTCTACTTAGTGCACATCAAATTTCATAATTAATCCAGATAGAGGTAAGCTACAACATACGGAGATGCAAATTGAACTTTAGAATCATATTCAACATTATTTTGTTAACTTGATTTTTTCCATTGTGAAAATCATACTTGATATAAAACAAAGTGATGACAAATGGTTAAAATTAATTCAGTTATAATTCAATTAAATGATATCATAACTGTGTAATATACGCTATGCCTTTAACTACATATGAAAAACTGTTGGAAAAGAGTGACGACAATAAAAAAGGATACATATTAATGAACACTTTATACATAACAAGAAGACAGGGAAAAACAGGAAACATCAGCATACAAACTATGTAATTTGATTGCGTATTAATATGAAAAAGCTCATTTCTAAACACAAGGCAAAAGACAACGGGAACGAGGTAATTTGCATAAAAATGCCAGCCACCTAGGAATATGAAGGTATTAAATGGCCATTCGAGAACACCGGCACACTAAATGTATGCTACGAAAGACAAACACAGAGTGGTCATTGTTGCATAGAGAAGGATTTTTTGCATTAGGCAGGAGACTTTTGTTTCGTATATATTCAACATAATGATATTCATGATTTGCTATATCGCAGCGTAATGTAAGATTTAGTCATTTTAATAATGCATGGGAAGATGCTGATGATGATAATGACAACAGCGAAGATTGTTCTCTTCCTCAGCATAATAAAGATCCATCATAAATTCATTTTTCTTTTGCTCTTATATGACTTGGAATAATTCTCTCACTCTCTCTCTCTCTCTCTCTCTCTCTTCTCTCTCTCTCTCTCTCTCTCTCTCTCTCTCTCTCTCTCTCTCTCTCTCTCTCTCTCTCTCTCTTCACAAATGCTCATTTGGAATGCATTGGTTCAATAGACTCAAAGACTCTGCTTTACGACTGATTTCAAGCTGTCAGTTGAAAGTATGGAAAAGTCTTAGAAACTGTTAACTTTGGACCCCATAACCAGTATATAGAACATTCTTCCTTTCCTTCTCTCTCTCTCACTCTGCACGCACACACACACACACACACACACACACACACGCACACACACACACACACACACACATATATATATATATATATATATATATATATATATATATATATATATATATATATATATATATATATATATATATATATATGGTAGGAAAAGCCCATTAAAAAAGCAACAAAAATATATATATAAAAGTACTTATTAATTTCGTGACCTAAACTGGTCACCTTCTCAAAGTACTTTGAGATGGTGACCAGTTTAGGTCACGAAATTAATAAGTACTTTATATATATATATATATATATATATATATATATATATATATATATATATATATATATATATATATATATATATATATATATATATATATATATATATATATATATATATATATATATATATATATATATATATATATATATATTATATATATATATATATATATATATATATATATATATATATATATATATATATATATATATATATTCGTTGTTTTGTTTAATGGCTTTCCTACCATTTCATACTGTGTGTTAACAGTTCAGTGTATTATATATATATATATATATATATATATATATAATATATATATATATATATATATATATATATATATATATATATATATATATATATATATATATATGATAGAAAACCCACTAAATAAAACACGAAAATATAATATATATATATATATATATATATATATATATATATATATATATATATATATATATATATATATATATATATATATATATATATATTCGTTGTTTTATTTAGTGGGTTGTTCCTACCATTTTAGACTGCATGTTAACAGTTCAGTGTTATTAATATATATATATATATATATATATATATATATATATATATATATATATATATATATATATATATATATATATATATATATATATATATATATATATATATATATAGCAGCTAAGGTTTTTAAGAACAAGACATATAATACTACGATTTCTTGACCAGCGACAACAAAGACTCTAATAAAAAATAAAGTATTTATGAATCGGGAATTGCAATCCTGCACAAAGATAAGCTTCTATCTTATAATGAAGACGAACTCAGACTACCAATACATCAGATGAAAATAAATAACAGAGAGGTATTTTCAACAATGAACGAATACGTTCTTTAAGACATAGTGTGCACCTGCCATGCTCACACATTAAAGGACTGAGTTCTCTGCTCACTGGTGGTTTGTAGGGCTTGACCTCATTAGTAAAACTTAAGACTTTGAACGAAGTGATCATTATACTTAATAATAATAATAATAATAATAATAATAATAATAATAATAATAATAATAATAATAATAATAATAATGAAGAATTATATTACTATTATTATTATTATTATTATTATTATTATTATTATTATTATTATTATTATTATTATTATTATTATTATTATAACAATGAATAGCTGAAGAAAAGAAATATGTTTATTCTAATCAATATAATTTGGAATCGGATAGTTTTAGCCCCACAATTAGAAACAAAGACAGACCCTTTAAAAGATAACATTTCGCGATATGATTTATACTAACGAGCTCTGTGTGGGCTGAACAGTTAAGGGTTTAGCTATTATCATTCAATTCCATATAAATAACGCACTGTGCATATTTTATACTTTGTCTTAGAATCACGGTTCTTACCTAATCTTGACCGTGCAAAAGCATGAAATTAAAATATCCACAGTGGGATACATTCTAAGTATTTTACAATCAACACTGTATCCACAATCCATCTCGGCACACATCTTCGATTTGTTAATGAATATCACTGCCATTATCAAGGGTTAAACTGCTGACAAGGATAACAGAAATAGAAAAATCAGGCCAATTTAAGACTGCACTGTATGCCAAGTAATAGTTTTGAATTCTGTACTCATCCAATTTAATAAGTATTTAAACATTTTGTTAAATCTCTAAATGAAACTTTCTTAAGGAAAAAAGGAGACATGTAATAATAATTTAAAAGGCCTGGTGGTTTACACAGATTTTTGTCGGCCACGAATATTTTCCAAATATTATAGTCCTTCAAATACAATATAAACTGGAAGTACATAAAATCATAATCAGTTCTGCATTATGACAATATTAAACATCTTTTGGAAAATAAGTGTGGACAATTATGTAATTAATTTGATGAATGGATTCAGTTTTACGTCACGAATTCCCTTTTCTACTAAGGGCTAGGACGGTAGCCTTCTTGCAGAGGACTTGTTTTGGCAGATGTAGTCGTTACCCTGAGTGCATGCCCTTACTAACCTCAGTCCGTGACGGGGCGCGAACCCTCGATCTGCCGCCTCAGAGTCGCGGAAGCTACCATTTTGCCACGGAGACTACACAATTATGTAATTACTTTATCAAATAATAAAGGATTTTTATATATTTATTACGCTTAGCAAATGTTTTATTATTATTATTATTATTATTATTATTATTATTATTATTATTATTATTATTATTATTATTCATATTATCATTATTCAGAAATTTAACTCAGAAAGTCTTACGTTTCAACTGTAAATATAAGAACTTATGACTTTCTTTCCAAAACTGCTTATATCACGACCAGGTTCCTTCCTTTCTTCCCTTTCCTCCATAAAGATACCATCAGCCCTCTCTCTCTCTCTCTCTCTCTCTCTCTCTCTCTCTCTCTCTCTCTCTCTCTCTCTCACACACACACACACACACACACACACACAGCTTTGGGCTCTTTCCCGTAAACACAATTAGGTAATCACACACACACACACACACACACACACACACACACACACACACACACACACACACACACACACACACACACACACACACACACACACATACAAGCAACCACACATACATACACACAGAGATAGGTATTTGAACGCACAAAGCATTTCAATCTGACGCAATTACCACAAGGATGTTTCCATTCAGGTAACATTTTCTTTTGTCTTTTTTTTCGTTTTCTCGTTCTTTTTGCATACTTATCTCTTTAAGTCAATTATCAAAGGTATATAATCGTTGTGAAACTTTCGCAAGCTTCCTTCTAATCATTTCAAATTATCTTTCCCATTCTTTTCATATTAGGTTTCGCCAAAGGTGAAGAAATGCCCATTAGTCCCCAAAAAAATTATATAAACGGCCATGCATGAAAAGAAGAATAAAAAGTAGTATTAAGTAATAATCTTAAGATGGCTGTAGCTTAATTTCACGATCAAAAAGTAATATTGGAAAAGAATTCCATTTATGACTGATGGATGAAATTTGCTGTAGAAAGTGATGAGAAAAGTGCACTGAATATTGAAGTACAGGGAAAAAGGAGAGGAAGACCCAAGACAAAGTGGAAAGATTGTATAGCAGCGGATATGAGAAAGAAGGGCCTAGCTACCTACATGACGGGCGAAAGAGGCAGGTGGAGGTGGTTTATTAAAAAAAAAACGGCGACCCCGTATAAAGACAGGCTGATAAAGCTGACGAAGGAGAGTCGATGTATGCAAGGATGCATGGGGATTTCTTTTTGCTATACTATAAAGCTTCATCAATCCTTTCAGAACTTTTAATTTATTTGGCTTCGTTTCTGATAATATAGTTGCTTTAAGTATTAACCTTACCTTCCTTCAAATGTTGTTACATGTATTAATTAAATGGCATAATATAGTAACTTACTATCAAAGAAATTTTTATATAATTCCTCTGTGCGGTTCCCAATGATGGTGTATACCAACACCTCTCAATAAGTTATATTATTTTTTTCCATATCAACATGGTCTGCGAAGATTGTTCCCTGCGTTGTTATATATATATATATATATATATATATATATATATATATATATATATATATATATATATATATATATATATATATATATATATATATATATATATATATATATACCGATGCTGTTTCCCCTTAAAATGGGGGTACCCGACATCAAAAAAGAAACAGTTTGGGGAGCAATTATACTCCCCTCTACTCTCCCTCTTCTATGATGCCTCACAGGAGGTTGGTACAAGGGGGGGGGATCCCTAGTCCCCCCGCCCCGTCCACATTTAGTCGCCTTTTACGACACGCAGAGAATACGGTGAGGCTATTCTTTGATATTATGCATATATATATATATATATATATATATATATATATATATATATATATATATATATATATATATATATATATATATATATATATATATATATATATATATATCGAAAAACAGAAAACAGTAATAGAAAATGTAGCTTTCAGAGGATGTTTTGTGTCTCAAATCTCCTTTTGTTGTCTTTGATCGGGTTTGGAAGTTCTAAAATTAGAGCTGGGAAACACACCATCTGGGAATAGCTAACATTTCTGTTTTTACAAGAGTTTATAAAACATAGCAAAAATTATTCTTCCAACTTATTTTATAATGCCATTTTTTCATTTTTTTATTCCAATAATGACCGACAAAACAGGCGTTCTTACATAAAAAAAATCTATTATTATACGTACATATATATATATATATATATATATATATATATATATATATATATATATATATATATATATATATATATATGAATCTTTTTTACCCCGAACGGGACTTGAACCTAGGATTTATAATTACTATGCCAAAGTGCTACCAACTACACCACAGAAGGTCTAAAAGGAAAGCAGACCTTACAGCTTTTATCTGCTATACTAGGGATGAATGCATTCTATCTGAATTCCACTATGTTCATGTTACAGTTTCCCCCACCTCACTCGTGGCTTAGTTTTCTCATTTAATTCAACTCCCATTCTCCTTTAAGACCAACAATAATCAAATAAGCCCCACATGAATTATTTTAACCCTGACCATGACTTGAACCTAGGACATATAATTACTATGCCAAGGCGCTACCAACTACACCACAGAGGGTCTAGAAGGGAAACAGACCTTACAGCTTTTATATGCTATACTAGGAATGAACGCATTCTATCTGAATGCCACAATCCTCATATTACAGTTTCCCCCATCCTTCTGCGGTGTAGTTGGTAGCGCCCTGGCATAGTAATTATATGTCTTACGTTCAAGCCCCAGTTGGGGTAAAAATGATTTATGTTTTCAACATATGGTAATGTGCTTATTTGATTATTGATGGTCCCGAATAAGATTGGGAGTTGAATTAAATGCAAAAACAAAACCACGAGTGAGGTTGCAGGAAACTGTAATATACACATAGTGGCATTCAGATAGAAAGCGTTCATTCCTAGTATAGCAGATAAGAGCTATGAGGTCTGTTTCCCTTCTACATCTCCTGTGGGGAAGTTGGTAGCGCATTGGCATAGTAATTATATGTCCTAAGTTCAAATCCTAGTTGGGGTAAAAACTATTAATGTTTTCACATATGGTAATGTGCTTATCTGGTTATTGTTGGTACTGAATGAGATTAGGAGTTGAATTAAATGCAAAAACGAAACCAAGAGTGAGGTTGGAGGAAACTGTAATATGAACATAGAGGCATTCGGATAAAATGCGTTCATTCCTATAATAGCAGATAAAAGCTGTAAGGTCTGTTTCCCTTTTAGACCTTCTGTGATGTAGTTGCTAGCGCCTTGGCATAGTAATTACATTTCCTAGGGTCAAGTCCTGGTCGGGGTAAAAATGATTCATGTTTTCACATATGGTAATGTGCTTATTTGATTATTGTTGGTCCCGAATAAGATTGGGAGTTGAATTAACTGCAAAAACTAAACCACGAGTGAGGTTGGGGAAACTGTAATATAAACATAGTGGCATTCAGAAAGAATGCGTTCATTCCTAGTATAGCATATAAAAGCTGTAAGGCCTGTCTTCCTTTTAGACCTTCTGTGGGGTAGTTGGTAGCGCCTTGGCATAGTAATTATGAATATCCAAGATATTCGGTGTTGAGGTAGGCACAGAAAGAGTATATATATATATATATATATATATATATATATATATATATATATAATATATATATATATATATATATATTCCTTATTGTTCTTCTGTAATTCATAATTAACAATACAAATAATGTAAAAGAATTTAAACTTGGTTTTGCAGTGTGTTCGTTCGTTCGTTCGTTCGTTCTCTCTCTCTCTCTCTCTCTCTCTCTCTCTCTCTCTATATATATATATATATATATATATATATATATATATATATATATATATATATATATTTCTCTCTCTCTTTACCTTCTTGTAAACTTTTGTGCAGGGTATAAAAAAGGAATTAAGGAACTACACCTAGAGGTAAGAGGACCTTCTGTCTGGATGAAAGTACAATATATGAGACTGCAAATTTTTATGTAATTCAGGGTATAAAAAGTACAATGATCTAGTAGTTTGGGATCCGAGACCTTAAAATATGATTTTGAAGTGAAACACCTCCTATAAAATATTTGACCCCTAGATCATGTCTGTGGGGGGTGTTAGCCACCAGAAAAGTGACTTTAGCAAGGTAATTTTGATTGCACGAAGTCTGAAGGGACATTTTTTTTAACACGGGGCATCAACTGTAAAAACCAAGAAATTTAAGGGTAGGTGGAATTCAATTTACCATATATCCCATAATATAGGGTTGACTGTAATAATTACCAGTCATTGTTTTTGTCATAAAGTTGGCTTTAATATGAAACATGATTCAACGTGATTGGACCATCCATGAAGTCACCAGAGGTCAAAAGGTCACAGAAAGTGGATTAAGCTGAAAATTTATATCCTTAATTAAATCGAATCATATTTTTCCTACTTCATGCTCAATATATCCAAACCTTTACACCCAAAATATGTTGTTTGTACCCCTCTGATGTTTTTGGGAAAAGAATGCCCATATGAACTTTACTTACTGGCATCTTTGTCACTTTAGATTTGCATAAATTCAAAAAAATTACATGTTCTAAAACGACAAGTCATACCACATACTGTCTGAGAAAGTGTCATTAGCTCTATTTACTCATCATCATCACTGTCATCAGTCAGCAGCCATCCACATTTTTCTCTGTCGCCATTACAGGCACATGCAATGATGCATGGTACTCCAGCTTTTGCACAAGGGTAATTCCTCAGGCAGTTCGGTCTCTTCTTTCAGGTGCAGTACATCAACTTCACAGCAGAAGGTTTAGATGGCTTGCTCTTCACGACAGGAATTAACCTGTCACCATCTAAACTCCTGCCATACTCTTCAGGTGGAAGAAGCACTGGATTGCTGAGTGAAGCTTGCTTGTATAAGCTGATCTAACAAAGGCTCCTGAGAACGTGGGAATGAAAAGCATCTCCTGTTGGAGGAAGGGAGCGCAGATCTAGTTTGCTAGATGCAAACAAGTAGGTGCGGAGCTTATCCTGGCTTGCCGTAGAGATCACAAAAGAAGCTTTGTGCTTCAGTTATCACCCGATCATGCACAGAAGGTCCGGATTGTTGTTGAATGAAATTGGACAATGCTGGCTGTTGTCAACATGCTGGAGTGCAACTTTCACTGTTCTCTTCTTATCCCTTTTAAAAAGATAGCTCACCAAATCACAACCTGACAGAATGTATGAGATGAGTAGTGTGTCTGTGAGCCAACACGCCCTTTCCAACTGCTTTGGCCAACTCATTCACCAAGTCATGGATGGGGAGGAACATATCATCCTTTCCCACCCATAACTCAACGTTTAGCAACCGAGAGATATGATACACTGGCAAAACGATGATATCTGTATCTGTAGCCTGAATGACAACTTCGCTGTTGTTGTCACAGCTAGCACTGTGAGCAAAGATTCTAATGTCCACCTCCTCATGGTTAGGGCAGTACAGCTCATGAACACTGTCATGTTCTGTCTGCGTCACACGTGTTACCTGGGCAATGAGCCCCACGACCAGGCAGAAGCCATCCAGGATGACTCCTGGGACCAATGTCAAGCAAGATATGACAGCAGATTAATCTTGTTACAAGGGTTTGACAGGAATGTCTTCCAATCAGGGATTTTAATGTTGTCCACTGGAACATACTTTGGCAAGTTGGTAGTTGACTTCTGTCTCTGGTGTTCATCCCCATTTAGACTCTTGAACCCAAAATCATATTGATTGCCCACGAAATGCACGTCAGTGCAATGTCTGGATTTCATCTTCAGAGTTTGTCCCTGTACCTTTCCTGATATTGGCCAAATGTACTTGCACCAAGTGTGTTGAACTGCTGAATGAATGCCATTGCATCGACCACATAAACTGCATCAGATGCAGAGGGAGACAACTCTTTTAACACTTCCCATGTGTCGGCAACCTCTGCCTGTGGAGCGGATAGATAGCTGGATTTGCAACCCTTCTGCATGGAAAATCCATTATCCTCTGGCTCAAACTAAATGCCTCAGTGTGTGCCTAATCACTCAGGTCCTGTGCAAAACAAAGTGACCTTGTCACTGCACTCCCCTCGCTGTAGACTTGTTTCACAGCGTCCAAGTTTTTCTTACTTTTCTTCATATGCGTGGCGAATGTTTCTATCTCTGGTTGGAAAATTTTGTCTGCATTCATCATTGTGGCAGTATCCATTGCCTCCAAGACTATACGTCTGGCATCTACTAGGGTAACTGCTGCAAGAATCTGACCTGTGGATATCTTCATTAGTTTATTTGTCGCATGTGAAAGATCGAATGGGATTTACATCTTCTCTTCCAAGGTTCATTTGATCTGCAACACAGCTTCCATGTCGTCTTTCCACAGCTTCTCGAGGTGGTCAGATTGTAGCAAGGCCATGTGTGTCATCTGCTTTACACTTTCATAGACAGAGGTCATAAATGGTAGAGCCTTTATATACTTTCTCGTGCTGATTCAGACTGTGCTTATACCCTTAAAGAGACACACTTTGCCTTCCCTATAGCATGTCTGTTCAAAGGCAAGGTCTCCACACACCAGTGAAGTCTCATGCAGTCTGGTGAACTGTGAATTTGCCAGCTGCAAACTCCTCATCTACTTTTGGTGCTGTTTCTGAAAGCGTCTGTATCTCACTTTGGGAGATCAGAACGCAAGACATGTACTTAGTATGGCCGCTTGTAAGTGCTGTTGCCACAGCCCAGCTCTCTCAGCATGGATGTGATGTCTTTAGAGTATGTACATACTCTAAAGATGGGCTGTCACTCCTAATCCCTTCTCAAAATCTTCTAATCAACTCCAGTGACTCTAGGCATTTTTGTTTAAATAACCTCACTAATCCTATACCAAAAATTATCACTAACAACAAATTATTAAAGTATCAGTTCATTTCGCAAAATAACCCAACCTGTCAAGGGCAAGTCCAAACAACCTAAACTTCAAACTTTAGAGCCTACTACAGAGGTACCAAACTATACTTCACTTTGGAGAAGCGGAGTCGCAATTTATAATTTGTGATATTACATTATCTTTGTGCCCTTCGCATGAAGTTAATTCATTGCCTGATTTCGAATTTTAGCATAAAACTTTGCTCTCTCTCTCTCTTTCTATCTCTCTCTCTCTCTCTCTCTCTCTCTCTCTCTCTCTCTATATATATATATATATATATATATATATATATATATATATATATATATAGAGAGAGAGAGAGAGAGAGAGAGAGAGAGAGGAGAGAGAGGAGAGAGAGAGAGAGAGAGAGAGGAGAGAGAGAGAGAGAGAGAGGAGAGAGAGAGAGAGAGAGAGAGAGAGGAGAGAGAGAGAGAGAGAGAGAGAGAGTTAGTTAGTTCTCGTGAAGAATTAAGAGCATTACTAAGATTAACAGGAAAGAATATGTCTCTTGTATCATTATGAGATATAGATCCATGTGTACACTCGTAACATGCCCTAACTTTCATTTGTTGTGTGTGTGTGCGTGTGTGTGTGTGTGTGTGTGTGTGTGTGTGTGTGTGTGTGTGCCTGTGTGCCTATATATATATATATATATATATATATATATATATATATATATATATATATATATATATATATATAGGGGGGGGTGTGTGTGTGTGTGTGTGTGTGTGTGTGTGTGTGTGTGTGAGTGTGTGTGTGTGAGTGAGTGAGTGAGTGAGTGAGAGAGTGTGTGTGTGTGTGTGTGTGTGTGTGTGTGTGTGTGTGTGTGTGTGTGTGTGTGTGTGGTAACCTAATTGTGTTTACGGGAAAGAGCTCAAAGCTCGTATTTTCCCGTCTCCTGATCGGTTCCATTTTATACTTAGTGACACTTATCATACCTGTCCTTAAAACTATGGATTGAGATAGCATTAACTACCTCCTCGCTTAGCCAATTCCAATTATCAACTACTCTTACACTGAACAAGGTGTGTGATTACCTAATTGTGTTTACGGGAAAGAGCCCAAAGCTCGTATCTTCCCGTCTCCTGATCGGTTCCATTTTATACTTAGTGATACTTATCATACCTGTCCTTAAAACTATGGATTGAGATAGCATTAACTACCTCCTCACTTAGCCAATTCCAATTATCAACTACTCTTACACTGAAAAAGTATTTCCTTACATCCTGCTAAGAAGTTTTCTTACGAAGCTTCAAACTATGACCTCTAGTTCTAGAGCCAGCCATATCAAAATATCGATCCCTATCCACTCTATCATAACCATGAAGGAATTTAAAGACTGTCACCATATCCCCCCTCACTCTTCTAGCTTCGAGTGATGGTAAGTCTAATTCCCTCAGCCTCTCATCATAACTGAGATTGCGTATTTCTGGCACCAGTTTCGTGGCATGTCTTTGAACTTTTTCAAGCTTAGCTATGTGCTTTTTCAAGTGCGGATTCCAAAAGGGGGCTGCATATTCGAGTTTTGGCCTCACATAGGTTACATAAATATTTCTGAACATTTCCTTGTTCATGTGCCTGAAGGCTACCCTTACATTTTATAAGAATGCATATGCTGCCCTTACTATGCCATTTATATGTATTTCTGGAGACAAATCTGCCAGTATGTTTACTCCTAGATCTCTCTCATTTTCTGGCTCTTGAAGTTGTACTCCAGCCACCGAGTAGTCAAGCTTGGGCCTTCTTGCACTTGTACCCATTCTCATTATCTTACATTTTGAAGTATTGAATTTCATTAGCCACTTTTCTGACCACTCATGCAGATTATTTAGATCCTCCTGAAGTTCTCTACCATTGTTCTCGTTTTTTACTTTCTTCACAATCTTTGCATCATCTGCAAATGATGTGTGTGTGTGTGTGTGTGTGTATGTGTGTGTGTGTGTGTGTGTGTGTGTGTGTGTGTGTGTGTGTGTGTGTGTGTGTGTGTGTGTGTGTGTGTGTGTGTGTGTGTGTGTGTGTGTGTGTGTGTGTCCCTCTTAAATATTAAAGAATGCATCACTGAATACAAACGTTTGTGCTGTACGTAGCACTTTCATATATATTTTCCTTTATATGCATGTATATTCTTTATGTTTTCCCTCTTTCTGGACTTTTCCGTAGTCATCTGAATATGCAGTGCTACGAAAACCTCGCTATAAGACATAATCCTTATCCAGGAAACAATTTTGAATATTTTTGCCAAGATTATCTGACACAAATCTGGACGTAAATTCCGTTTCTGAAAGCAACCTTCGTAGCCATACCATTTTTACGTGCCTCATCACTACCAACCTTTTCGCAGTGTATAAAGGTAAAGGACTAACTTTTTTCATCCGCATGTGCGCTTATAATCGCAAGGTTGAATTTACCACCATAGTAAAGCTGCTTACTTGATTTTGAGAAAACAATAAGTTATCATGGATACCTAAAAGTCCACTCTAGATGAATCAATTCTTTGTCTAAGGGTGCAAACAAAATTTCAAACGAGAGTCTACGCAGAATTGAAAAATCTAATCAATATCATAACAAAATAACAAAAGAAGAAGAATATCCACATTTCCTAAATAGAGGCTTCACCCTCCACATCTATACTCTATACTATCAAACACTGATTCTTCAGATGATATTTTTTTTTCTCTCCCACTTGACCCATTTCAAAATGCCGTCTCTTACAATAACTATGCATGAAAGTACACACCAAAATAACGTTTAAATAGAAAGCCTTACTCAATTTTACTCAAAATTAAGAATCAGTGTCTAATACGAATTCAAATATAGAGTTAACTTTAATTAAAATATTAACATAAATTAAGCATTTATATTTAAGTACTAAGGGGTTTGGTTATGGATTTAAAGGCAGATAAGTGTAGGAGATAATGCTACATCTTTAAGGAAGTGATCAATGCTGTTATAATAATAATAATAATAATAATAATAATAATAATAATAATAATAATAATAATAATAATAATGATAATGATAATAATAATAATAATAATAATAATAATAATAATAATAAGTAGTAGTAGTAGTGGTAGTAGAAGCATATATAAAAAATGCTTTTAACACTTAGGTGAAAGATTTCCTAAACAAAAACTGCATTCTGTTCCATGGATACGGTCCCCTAAATTTATATGTGAGTGACATGCTTTAGCTTTAAACTAATAGTATGTATATCAGACAGTGTACAGTTTTTCAGCAACATGCTAGTACAAATTTTTTCTCTCTCTCTCTCTCTCTCTCTCTCTCTCTCTCTCTCTCTCTCTCTCTCTCTCTCTCTCTCTCTCTCTCTCTCTCTCTCTCTCTCTCTCTCTCTCTCTTTAATAAAATCGTTGTATCCACATAAAGAACATAATTACATATACAGGAGGATATAACTGTAATTGCTAAAAATAACACACCCACCCACACACACACACACATATATATATATATATATATATATATATATATATATATATATATATATATATATATATATATATGTGTGTGTGTGTGTGTGTGTGTGTGTGTGTGTGTGTGTGTGTGTGTGCCCGCGCGTGCGTGCGTGATTACCTAATTGTGTTTACGGGAAAGAGCCCAAAGCTCGTATCTTCCCGTCTCCTGATCGGTTCCATTTTATACTTAGTGATACTTATCATACCTGTCCTTAAAACTATGGATTGAGATAGCATTAACTACCTCCTCGCTTAGCGAATTCCAATTATCAACTACTCTTACACTGAAAAAGTATTTCCTTACATCCTGCAAAGAAGTTTTCTCACGAAGCTTCAAACTATGACCTCCTAGTTCTAGAGCCAGCCATATCGAAATATCGATCCCTATCCACTCTATCATAACCATGAAGGAATTTAAAGACTGTCACCATATCCCCCCTCACTCTTCTAGCTTCGAGTGATGGTAAGTCTAATTCCCTCAGCCTCTCATCATAACTGAGATTGCGTATTTCTGGCACCAGTTTCGTGGCATGTCTTTGAACTTTTTCAAGCTTAGCTATGTGCTTTTTCAAGTGCAGATTCCAAAAGGGGGCTGCATATTCGAGTTTTGGCCTCACATAGGTTACATAAATATTTCTGAACATTTCCTTGTCCATGTGCCTGAAGGCTACCCTTACATTTGATAAGAATGCATATGCTGCCCTTACTATGCCATTTATATGTATTTCTGGAGACAAATCTGCCAGTATGTTTACTCCTAGATCTCTCTCATTTTCTGTCTCATGAAGTTGTACTCCAGCCACCGAGTAGTCAAGCTTGGGCCTTCTTGCACTTGTACCCATTCTCATTACCTTACATTTTGAAGTATTGAATTTCATTAGCCACTTTTCTGACCACTCATGCAGATTATTTAGATCCTCCTGAAGTTCTCTACCATTGTTCTCGTTTTTTACTTTCTTCACAATCTTTGCATCATCTGCAAACATATTCATGAATGAATTTACAGACTCTGGTAGGTCATTTACATATACAAGGAACAAAAGTGGCCCTAAAACTGAACCCTG
Source organism: Halocaridina rubra (assembly GCA_037179515.1). Lineage (NCBI taxonomy): Eukaryota > Metazoa > Arthropoda > Malacostraca > Decapoda > Atyidae > Halocaridina > Halocaridina rubra. Next base: position 173,441 of record JAXCGZ010007609.1, read on the forward strand.
TGGAACTCCACTACTAACTCTTCTCCATTCAGACACTGAGTGTCTTACTCTAACCCTCTGTTCCCTTCCTTCTAAGTAAGTTTTTATCCATTCCAAAACATTTCCACCTATTCTAGCCATTGATTGCAGCTTCCTAATAAGTCTCCCATGTGGAACAGTGTCAAACGCTTTCTGGAAGTCTAGGAATATGCAATCTGCCCAGCCCTCTCTTTCCTGTAAGATTTGGCTTACCTCATCATAAAATTCTAATAAGTTTGTTACTGTTGATCTACCTTCTCTGAAGCCATGTTGCCTCACTGACAAAAAGTTGAAGGATTCCAAGTGAAGAGAGATATGTTTCCTTAGT
>JAXCGZ010007610.1:0-15000 GCA_037179515.1 Halocaridina rubra
CTACCTCCGAGCTTAGCCAATTCCAATTATCAACTACTCTTACACTGAAAAAGTATTTCCTTGCATCCTGCAAAGAAGTTTTCTTACGAAGCTTCAAACTATGACCTCTAGTTAGTTCTAGAGCCAGCCATATCAAAATATCGATCCCTATCCACTCTATCATAACCATGAAGGAATTTAAAGACTGTCACCATATCCCCCCTCACTCTTCTAGCTTCGAGTGATGGTAAGTCTAATTCCCTCAGCCTCTCATCATAACTGAGATTGCGTATTTCTGGCACCAGTTTCGTGGCATGTCTTTGAACTTTTTCAAGCTTAGCTATGTGCTTTTTCAAGTGCGGATTCCAAAAGGGGGCTGCATATTCGAGTTTTGGCCTCACATACGTTACATAAATATTTCTGAGCATTTCCTTGTCCATTTGCCTGAAGGCTACCCTTACATTTGATAAGAATGCATATGCTGCCCTTACTATGCCATTTATATGTATTTCTGGAGACAAATCTGCCAGTATGTTTACTCCTAGATCTCTCTCATTTTCTGTCTCTTCAAGTTGTACTCCAGCCACCGAGTAGTCAAGCTTGGGCCTTCTTGCACTTGTACCCATTCTCATTACCTTACATTTTGAAGTACTGAATTTCATTAGCCACTTTTCTGACCACTCATGCAGATTATTTAGATCCTCCTGAAGTTCTCTACCATTGTTCTCGTTTTTTACTTTCTTCACAATCTTTGCATCATCTGCAAACATATTCATGAATGAATTTACAGACTCTGGTAGGTCATTTACATATACAAGGAACAAAAGTGGCCCTAAAACTGAACCCTGTGGAACTCCACTACTAACTCTTCTCCATTCAGACACTGAGTGTCTTACTCTAACTCTCTGTTCCCTTCCTTCTAAGTAAGTTTTTATCCATTCCAAAACATTTCCACCTATTCTAGCCATTGATTGCAGCTTCCTAATAAGTCTCCCATGTGGAACAGTGTCAAACGCTTTCTGGAAGTCTAGGTGTGTGTGTGTGTGTGTGTGTGTGTGTGTGTGTGTGTGTGTGTGTGTGTGTGTGTGTGTGTGAGAGAGAGAGAGAGAGAGAGTGTGTGTGTGTATTTGTGCGTGTGTTTTAATTGTGTGTCAGGCTGTATGCGTGTGCTTGACTAATACTAAAGTTACTACTGTTTCCAGTTTTAAATCTCTTCCGCAAAAAAAAAATAAATAAATAAAATAAAATAATAATGATGATGATAACATAAGCAATCCAGCTGAGCAGTGGGTATATATGTAGAGCATTTTTTTTACGGCATTTTTAAGCCTATTTACGTTGACTGCACGATCATGATATTTGTATTTCTTTCGTTTCCTTTCAGCTTATATTCTATTGGACGATGAAAAATTAAGGAAAAAAAGATTGGATTCCGTTCACGTTTATCATTTATATCTTTGTGCAGTGATAGTGTCTTCATGAATGGTGGAGAAAATGGTGTGGAAAAAACTGAGAGAGTTTAAGAGGTAAGTGTCAGATAAGACAAAAAAAAATTGCAGTTTGTTAATTCAGAGAGGTTAGCTGCTTCTGTTATCTTTCTATTGTACGATCGGTATCGCCTTATGTCCATTCCAAAACTTGGCACATACAAATTCATGCCTATCTCCCTCACATCTTGCTTTAGTAAGATATTGGTAGGAATCTTTCTCATGCGACTCATGTTCCGTCTCAAGGACAACCTGTCTTCCAAGCAGTATGTCTTCCTTCCATAACAAAATGACCCTCACTGCCTCAAGGAATTCTAAGCTCGCGTCTCTCACACCAGTGTCGTGACCTTCATTGACCTTGAGTGCCTTTGATGTTGCAAATAAAGAAATCATCGTTGATCAGCTTGTGGACTTTAGTATGAGGGACAACATTCTGTGATGGGGAGGAGGTTACAATCGTTGCAGAAAATCCTGGGTAAGCAGCTCTTTAAAGGAATATGAACTTGGTATCCAACAAGGTGATGTCCTTATCCTTTTCTCTTTCGCGCCCTAATGCACCAGCTACTCTTTTAACTCCCTGATGTCCCTGGACTCACATTCAACTGCTATACTGATGACATCTGTATCCACGCTCGCACTCCAGAAGGTCTACAGTATTTTCTTCGCTCATTTAATGTGTCGGCTTCATCGCATGGTTTAATTATTTCCCAGAACAAAGCCGAATTTTCTCTCCTCGTAACCCTAAGGCTCTTCCAGATTTCATAGTGGGGCACAGTGTTATTCCTATCTGTACACAGTACACCTACTTATGTGCACCAGCTACGCCTACACAACAGTTAATTAAAAGGATCTATTCAAGTATCTTATGCTTTACTATCAAGTGCCTCCATTATTCTCATTTGTTCCCCCACTGTTCACATGTCATGAGAAATGCCCTTCAACCTCGTCGACCCAAGACTCAAATTCATCCTGGTGGTCTCATCCTCATCTATGTTGCCCGCATGCTTCAGCAGCTTGACAATAATGTTTCTTCAGCAGAGAATTTCCTAATATCTCCTCCGTGGAAGCTTCCATTCCCTGCTGTTTTCTTTGTTCCCACCTCCAAGGTATACCTTCTTGCCCTTCAGAAACAGCTAGCTCTGGAAACAATAGAAACAGATTTCTTCTCAGTTCCCACTCCACATCATATTTATATGGACAGATCTGTGCAACTGGATGGTACTGCTTGAAGTGCAGTCTTCTCACCCAATATGAAACCACTGGAAAGGTGGGTTGAGTTGGACGCAGACTACCGTATCGCAGCAGCTCCACACTATGCCAGTTGCATGGTGTTTTGGATGTGGCGAATTTCCTCTGCCAGAGTGAACTCAGTGGAGTCTCTATATGTGACTCAAAGTCTGCTCTCCATGCTCTCATGTCAATCAAGCCTGTCTGCCATCAGGTGGTACACAGAACATTGTCTTTACTGACCCTGGCTCACGAGCATTCTTTGGTCATTAAGTTTTTTGTCGATTCCTTCACATGTATCAATAGCACATAGTGACAGTGGATTGTTTAACTAAAGATGCCTGTGGCATGCCTGCCCATAATGCTGGTACTGCACCCTCTCTCCTACACTACAAGTCCAAGATCCGTGCAGCCACCCTCTTTTTACAAGCCATGCCAGTAACAACAAGAGAGTATCCATTGTCACTATGCAACACTAAGACTCCTCCTGTTTCCAACTATTCAAGTACTGCCAGCGAGGGCTGAAGGTTTGCAGAAACAATGTTGTATTTGTACGCATAATGCTGAGCTGCAGGCCTTTGCGGCGGGTTTCATGATTTGAGGAAGAGCCTCATTACACCTTCTGCCCCCTTTATCTCTCGCCCAAGTCTAATAACTTGCAACACTATTGCCTAGTCAGTCCAGCAGCGAGAGATATGCATCCACAAGAACAGCCTCCTTTTACTGCAATATGTCAACAACACTTTTTAGCACATGACCGTCACGATGTGGTTCTCACGTCACCCACAATTAGCCGGATGTTTGTATTTTTAAGGGTTTTGCACTTTAAAGTGTACCTATGACTATACCAGTGTACTATATTACTTATTTTTATCAAGGAATCTTTATTTTCATATTAATGCTCTTTTATTATAATAAAGTTTTTATGTCTTTTTGATGTTTGCAATTATAAATAACAATAGTATATATAATATATATATTATTTATAATAGGATTATTTCATGTCTGCAGCATCATGTACTTGCTTGTGTGGCACGATCTGCAGGAATTATTTTTAACTTCATTTTTTTTCCTTTTTATATACTTGATTAACGCCATACTGCACAATAGTAGATATTAAGTTTTCTCTATTAATTGAACTGTAAACATTAAGATATGATATATTATATAATTTGCATAACTTAGGATGAATGTGTTGCCTTTAGCTTAATGTACATGTCCCTATGTGGTACATCTAGCAAAGACTTTATTCTTTTGTTCTAAAACTTATTTTAATATTTCTTAATTTATATACTTGACTGGCGCTGTTATGCACAATAAATTTATTCAAACCAAAACCCCTATGTACACCGAGGGATTAACTTCAAAGCCTGATCAGGGGGCACCTTTATATTTATTATTAAGAATGAATGTGTGCAAAATAAAATATAATGCAGGAAACCTTTAGTCTTTAGAAGTATTTAGATAGATATTAATAGTATTCTCCATCGATATATGTTTGGAGAGAGAGAGAGAGAGAGAGAGAGAGAGAGAGAGAGAGGAGAGAGAGAGAGAGAGAGAGAGAGAGAGAGAGAGAGAGAGAGACAGAGAGATTGTTTTGACTACCATAATATAACATACATACATACATACATACATACATACATACATAAATACATACATACATACATACATGCATACATACATACATACATACACATACATTGCCTCATTTCCCCTTGAAAGAGGGGTGGCCTAGCGAAGAAACACACATTCACCACGATCCACACATACCTCGACCACTCCTCTTAGCTCCTTGGGGATAAAAGGTTGCTATATTTCCCCTCCTTTCACCTTCTTGGGTCACCCGCAAGGTGGGCGGCAAGAATAGTCTACAATGATGTCCGACAGCCGCAGCTGGTTTTCCTCTACTGCTTCATCACATGGCAACTCCCCTCACTTTCGTCTATCACAGTTCACTGAGCCAACAGATGTGAGAAATCCCTTTGGCCTGTGTCACCTATACACAATCTTCCTCTACTAAATCCTATTTCTTGCGCACCTTCTTCCCTGGTTCACTACTATTTCATGCGTATCCAATGCCATTTTCACGCCATCCATCCATCTAACTCTAGGATTCCCTCTTGACCTAAATCCAACCACTTTTGCACTCCCGCTTTCTTCACTATTTGTTCATCACTCATCCTCTCCATATGTCCAAACCAACTTAACACTCTCTAATCTAATCTATCTCTCAGCTTCCTTTCAACACCTGGTCTCTGCCTGACATCCTTATTTCTTACTCTAGCTATTCTAGATACATTAATCATACTTCTAAAATACCTCATCTCCATTTCATTCAACTTGTTCCTTTCATCCTATCTTGCATTTCAAGTATTTACTCCATACAATGCTGTCGACACTATCATACCTTCATGCATCCTTCTCTTTGCATTGATTCCCAAATATCTATTTTTCATTACACTTTTCAACCCACCTAGACATGTACTCACTTCATTCACTCTCTGATTTACCTCTGCATCCACTCGTCCACTCCTTAATATATGAGACCCCAGATACTTAAAACTCTCAACTTCTTCAAGTAACTCTTCATTCACTCCTACATTCAATCTGTCAGCATTAACACTCCTCGTGCATCTCATGACTTTACTTTTACCAATATTCGCTCGCAGCTTCCTTCTTTCACACACCTTAACTATCTCACTTACCAAATGATTCACTTCATTCTCAGCATCAGCCACCACATATAGCAACCGATTCAATTTCCACAACCTTTCTTACTCACTCCAAACCTCTGTCTAATACTCTTTCATATACATCCTTTACCACTCCATCCATATATACATTAGGCAACCATGGTGACATTACACAACCTTGATGTAACCCTACATTCACCTCAAACCAATCACTCATACCAATCCCGACTCTTACACATGCTCTACTATTCATGTAAAATCTCTTCACCGTTTTCTGAAAACTTTCACTTATTCCTTACAGTCGCAACACACTCCACAACCCCTCTCTATCATCCCTGTCTTGTACTTTTCCTAATTCCATAAAGGCCCAAAAGGTGTTCCTACTTTTCTCCAAGAACTTTTCACACATCTGTCTTGCCACAAACACCTGATCCACAAATCCTCTTCCACCCTTGAACCCACACTGTTCTTCCCCAACCAATTTCTCAATACCTTTCCTAAGTCTCTCGATTAAACTCTTCCATATACCTTACAAACTACACTCATCAAGCTTATACTTAGTGCCTTTCCCTTTATAAAGTGGAACTACACATGCAGTCCCCCAATCAACTGGGACCCACCCTTTCCCGATGCATGCATTCAACAATCTAGCCATTCATTCTACTAATGCCTCCTCATCTTCTTACAGGCATTCAACATGACACCCATCTATCCCTGGTGCTTTACCTGCTTTCATTACTCTCAATGACAAATGTACCTTCTCTTTTGTTATTTCTTTATCATTTTCATCAATTAACATTGGCATTCTCCATTTATTTCCTACAGCCACTATCTCTGTCTCTCTATCATCTTCCTCATTTAGCAGTTCCTTGAAATATTCATCTTTCTCTCACCTTTATTGCATCTGCTAGCAATTGCCCATCTGTTCCTTTCACCCTCTCCTCCCTACTAGACTCACCTTTCCTCACTCTTTCACTTCCTTCCAAAACATATTTTCATTCCTTACAAAATTCTCAGACAAGCATCCATTCCACCTTACATCCACTTCTCTCTTTGTCTCTCACCACACACTTCACCTACCTCCTTGCACAATACCTTTCATATGCCTCTACATTACTTACCTGCAACCATACCTCAAATGCCTGCTTCTTTTCAACCACAACTGCACTCAACTGCTCATTCCACCATTCACAACCTTTCCTTTTACTTCCACTGTCAGTCTCCTTCCACACCCCTCCTTGGCAGACTTCATAATTTCCTCACGGAACAACCCCATTCTTCTTCCACTCTCTCCTCCACTTTCTCTTGCACTACATTCCACACATTCCTCTGACTAGCCTTGTACTCACATTCTTCTTTATTCAAGTCACTCACTTTTAGCACCTATCTTCCTCTCTCGCTTTTCTTCCTTTTCCACTTTTCTCCCACTCTCACTCTACTTTCCATTTGATAATGATCAGAGATTCCATCACTAGTTCTCAGAATATTCACATCCAGTACTCTTCCAATCACCCTCCTGTCCACCACAACATAATTCATTAATTCTCTGAACCATGTATACTTGTGCACATCCTTATTAAATACAATATTAGCATTCAACATCTCCCTCTTAATACACATCTCTCTAACTTTCTCTCCACTCTCATTCCTAGCAGGTACTCCATACATCCCAATTACACCATCCACTAGCTCATCCTCTACTCTAGCATTCATATCTTCCATTAACAACACATTTACATTCATTCCCAAGTCTTCCACACACTCGTGCAATTTCATTTGAAATATTTATCTCTCTTCCTCATTTCTTTTACTGCCAGGGTCATATGCGCTTAAAAGCGCACAAACCTCGCATCCGTGTCTCATTTTAGCCACTATTATTCGAGATGATACTTCCTTCCTGTCCACCACACACTAACTTAGCTCTTCACTTGCCAACAGAGCCACTCTTTTTCTTCCTATCCCTCTCTCAACTCCAGACACACTATCTATCACACTTTTAAATGTCACCTCACCACTCCATTTTTTCTTAGTTTCGCTCAGTGCAAGTTCATACATCTCTCTCTCCACTAACATACTTCCTATCACCTCCCTCTTATTTTCACTTACAGCACAACTACGCATATTCAAAGACCCAATTAGTAGAGTTTTGGCTGGATATTTCCTGCCAGAATACACCCACATCTCTTGGCCACTCATAGGATAAGAAATACAGAGGAGGGGATTCCCAGTCCCCTAGCTCTGCCTCATTTAATTGACTTTCACGACATGAGGAACACTGAGGAAGTATTCTGTCCCCCTCCCTCAAAATATAAAGATCGAATAAATCAGGGGTGCACAACCTTTTGGGTTACTCTGGCCACATCATCAAACATATATCTAATCGAGGGTTACTAGATTTTACATAAAACATAGAGCGAAAATTTTGATCACTTAGCCTGCTGCGAATATATGATTTGTTCTGGTTGAGCGGACTAAATGTTTGTTTACATATGTAGGTAGAGCCAAATAAGCTTGCATAAATAGCAGCTTTGTTTCTCAAATATAGAAAGTTATATTTGGCCAAACAAATATAAAATTTTAGCAAGTCCCCTTCATTATACTTAGTACAAAGGCTGTCATAAGTCTGAAGATCAATCAGTTCATGTTGTGCTTCGAATTCCACTACTTCAGGAGATACAGAAGAGGGGTTTACTGAATGACATCAAATCATTGACTTCTTTCTTGAGGTCCTCAAATCGGCTCTCAAAGTCCTCCAAAAGTTTTCCTAATTTCGTTGCATAGTATTCATGTCTATTGTATACTTTGTGTTTCTCACACATGAATTTGTAGTTTGGGAAGTGTCGTAACTCTTCGTTAATCATCTGTGACTGAAACAATTTTAGTTATTGTTAATATGCTATCACATAGTTGGCTAGCTGAGAAATAAGTAGGTTATTCCCCTGAAGTTTACGATTCAAGTTATTTAAATGACTTGTGAGATCCACAAAAAATGACAAATCACAAAGCCAGTCAACATTTTCAAGTTCTGGTACTATGTTATTCTTTTTATGAAGAAACACTCAATTTAATCCAGGAGATTGATAAATCTTTGCAATGTATTTCCCCTGCTTAACCACCTTACTTGAGTGAAAAGCACTAAATCGCCTTATTCTGCTTCAATTTCATCAAGAAATTGCTTGAACTGCCGGTGATGCAAAGCTAAACGTGACTTGATGAATTGACTGTAGCAACTACAACTTTCATTACATGATCAAAGTAAGTTCGTTTCCACACAAATTTCGTTGATGTATTATGCAATGAAACTGTTTCACCCCTTATTTTCGCTCACCAAGGTGTTTAATTAATAGCTGCTGCAACCCATTCAGCTTGCCTATCATTGCAGGAGCCCAGTCAATTGATATACCTACTAAGTTATCCAAATTTAACTCAATTCCCGCATTTTTTCTAAAAGTCCGTTAAGTAAATCACTTCCAGTTTTCTGCCCTTTCAATGAACTGAGCCCTATAAGCTCCTCATGAATAGAAAATTCATCTGTTACATCTGCTGAGCCGTAGATATAACATCAGTAGATTCATCAGTGGCTCCTTCAATTTGTCTACTATATCATCCGACAAATCAACAGTATAACGTTGCACTGTCATACGATTCAAACTAATAGCCTCAAACTTTTTCAAAACATCTGGAGAAAGTTTTTTGAGCAGCAAGTAGAATACACTTTTTAATGAAATACCCCTCTGAAAAAGGTTTGGAATGTGTAGCAATCAGGTTTGCAATTTCATAGCTCACTTCCGTTACGTCCTCTGCCTCCTTATTTTTCTGAATAAACATATTTTTCTGAACTTTAAAACCTTGCATTAGTGATTTCATTTTCTGCTTTCTTAATTCACCAACAAATTTTTCATATGACTTGTGCAGTGCCAGATAATGCCTTTGTAAATTATATTCCTTACAGACAGCCACACTATTCTAGCATATCAGGCAAATTAATTTTTTTGCACAGCTTTTCACAAAGCAATATCCATCTGTCCATATTTCTTGACATTTTCTATGTTCATCTTCAAACTTTCTTTTGCGACCTGATTTCTCTTCCAAAGAAGTACCAGAGGCCATTATAACTAAGCAAAATTGATCTGAAAACACTACAATATTGATAAATGCCTGGCCCTACAGCAAGATCTCCCTTTTTAGATTGCCAAGAAACTATCGGTGCTCAGACAGATTGGCTGACTTGGAAAGTTGCCAACTAATCACTTTACGAACTTGCTAAACTGGAATTAAAAAGATAGTACCGGTAATTTAGAAGTAAACTATAAATTTGAGTGTAAAGAAATAGGTTTGGCATCAGCTTAAAAATAAAATAGTATTCAAAATTATAATAAATATCAATTTAGATATAACTCTTCAAGTGGTTAGATTCCCATCACAAAAATGAGGTTACTCCAGTCTAAACACTGCTGCAGACAGCCATACACGTTCACTTCTTGTCTCGACTGCTTTCGTCTTCGAAGATGGCCTAGAAAATTATGAATTTAGTTATTGTACTGATTATTGAAAACGAGATAAAACAACAATAACAAGAAGACACAAATACTCACACATACATAAATACATACATATATGCACTGACTAATACACATATATGCATACATACGCACACACATACAAAAATACAGTACATATATATATAATATATATATATATATATATATATATATATATATATATATATATATAATATATATATATATATATATATATATATATATTCCCTGCATGTTATAAAAGGCTACTAAAAGTGGACGGGGCGAGGGACTGGGAAGCCCCCCTTTGCATTAATCTCCTGCAAGAGGTCAAAAATGAAGGGGAGTAGAGGGGAGAATAACTTCTCCCTAAACACTAGTTTTGGGGTGTCTACATGTGCGTGGTTGTAGTACGATAGAGAGCATAAGATGTGAGATTGGATATATGTTTGGTAGGAGGAGGATGGATGTACTGGCATTGTGTGAGACGAAGATGAAAGGAAAAGGAGAAGTGGCATTTGGTGATGTGACAGGTAGGGTGTCTGGGGTTGAAAGGGGGAAAGCGAGAGAAGGTGTGGTATTGTTGCTGAGTGAATGGATGGTAAATCAGGTAGTGGAATGGAAAGAAGTGTCATCTAGGCTGATGTGGGTGAGGGATAGTATAGGTGGGGAATGTTTGGCATTTGTTAGTGCGTATGGGCCAGGATGTGAGAGAAGTGAGGAAGAGCGGGATGAATTCTGGAATAAATTAACTAGGTGTATGGATGGTCTGAGTAGAAGGAACTATATAGTTGTTTTGGGTGACTTGAATGCCAGAGTGGGTGATGGAGATGTAGAGGGTGCTGTAGGAAAGAATGGGGTAACAGGTGGGAATGAGAGTGGTGAGAGACTGGTAGATATGTGTGTGGAGCAAGAGTTGGTGATAGGTAATAGCTTTTTCAAGAAGAAATTAATAAACAAGTATACATGGATGAGAGTGGCAAATGGAAGAGTGAAAGAAAGAGCATTGATGGATTATGTGTTGGAAGCAAAGAGCATGATTGGTAGATTGAAAGATGTGCATGCATTTAGGGGTGTGGCTGCTGGGATGTCTGATCATTTTTTGGCTGAAGCAAGTGTGGTAGTAACAAAAGAGTGGAGATAGAGAATGGGGGGATGTAGAAGGAAAATGGTGAAGGTGGAAGAGTTGAAAAAGCCAGAGAAACGACAGGAATATCAGGACAGGTTGAAAATGGCATATGACGGGGTGAAAGAAAGAGAAGTTGGGGAGTTAGAGGAGGAATTGGTGTTGATGAAAGAATGTTTTGTGGGACATACAAGTGATGTGTGTGGAAAGAGGCTTGTTGGAGGTGGCATGAGGAGGGGCAGAGAGTGGTGGAATGAAGGGGTGAAAATGAAGGTGGAAGAGAAAAAGAGGGCTTTTGAGGAATGGCTGCAGTGTAAAAGTAGGAAGAAGTATGAAAGATATAGGGAGAAAAATATGGAAACCAAGCGGAAGGTAGAGGAAGAGAAGAGGTTGACATGTGTTAGGTGGGGACAGGATTTTAGGAGGTCTTATGAGGAGAGTAAAACGAAGTTTTGGAAAGAAGTGAAGGGAGTAAGGAAGGGTGGATCGAGGATGGAAAAGACAGTGAAAGATGTGAATGGACAGATGTTAAGAGGGAACGATGCAAGGAAAAGATGGGCAGATTATATTGAGTGCTTGCTGAATGTTGAGGAAGATAGAGAGGCAGCTATAGTCATAGTCATAGTCATAGATTTTATTGCCAAATATTTAGTATATATACAGAAATAAATATGTACTTCATATTCAGAGGCACTAGCCTGCTGAGCAAGAGCTCCTTGACAGGCAGTTTAATATACATTTCACATAATTTAAAGTATGACGGCAATAGTTAACAAAAGCTCCAATATAGCAATCTCATACTTATCTTGTATTAAAACAAAACAGTAGCCTGACAGTGGGGGGTGTTTAGGTGCCAGTAATGGGAGATTAAAATGAGAGAGAGATTACAAGAGAGGAGGTGAAAAGGGCATTGTATGAAGCGAGAGCAGGTAAAGCACCTGGAATAGATGGTGTGAGAGTGGAGATGTTGAAAGAAGGGGGTGTGACTGCATTGGAATGATTAGTGAAAGTATTTAATATATACTTTATGTTGTCAATGGTGCCAGTGGAATGGGTGATTGCTTGTATAGTGCCCCTATACAAAGGTAAGGGAGATGTGTAAGAATGCAGTAATTTTAGGGGTTTTAGTTTGTTGAGTGTGGTAGAAAGAGTGTATGGTAGGATACTGATTAATAGGATTAGGGATAAGAAAGAAAATGTGATTGTGGAAGTACAGAGTGGCTTTAGGAGAGGTAGAGGCTGTATAGATCAAATTATTATAGTTAGGAAGTTATGTGAGAAATATTCAGCAAAGGGAAAGAATGTGCATTTTACATTTTTGGATCTGGAGAAAGCGTATAATAGAGTTGATAGAGAGTCAATGTGGAATGTTTTGAGTTTATATGGAATTAATGGTAAACTGTTGCATGCAGTGAAGAGTTTGTATGAGGGCAGTAGAGTTTGTGTTAGAGTAGGGAATGAAGTAAGTGAGTGGTTTCCAGTGAGTGTGGGAATGAGACAGGGATGTGTGATGTCACCATGGCTGTTCAATTTGCATATTGATGGAGTCGTAAGAGAGGTGAATGAGCGAGTGCGTGGTCGAGATTTGAGAATGGTAGATGGGGATGATAATGAGTGGGAGCTGAATTAGCTGTTACTTGCAGATGATACTGTGGTGGTGGCAGATTCAGAGGGAAAGCTGTGTCAGTTAGTGTCAGAATTTGGAATGGTGTGTGAGAGAAGGACATAGCGAGTGGATGTGGGAAAGAGTAAGGTTATGAGGTGTACAAGAAATGAGGATGGTGCTAGATTGAATGTTATGTTGAATGGAGAGACACTTGAGGAAGTTGTCCTGTTTAAGTATTTATGCTCGGTTATAGCTGCAAATGGTGGAGTGGAAGCAGATGTGTGTCACAGAGTGAATGAAGGATGTAAAGTGTTGGGTGCACTGAAAGGAGTGATGAAGAATAGAGGGTTGGAAATGAATGTTAAGAAAGTTTTGCATGAGAAAGTGGTTGTGCCAACTGTGATGTATGGATAAGAGTTATGGGGTATGAAAGTAAGTGAGACATGGAAACTAAATGAAATGAAATGCCTGAGGAGTATGATTGGTGTATCTCGGTAGGATAGGATTAGGAATGATGTGGTGAGAGCAAGAACGGGTGTGAGGAGAGAATTTGCAGTCAGAGTAGATATGAATATTCTGAGATGGTTTGGCCATGTGGAAAGGATGGATGATGAAAGGCTGCTGAAAAAGGTGATGAATGCGAGAGTTGATGGGAGAAATGCTAGAGGGAGGCCTAGGTTTGGGTGGATGAATGGAGTAAGGAGAGCCCTGAATGATAGGAGGATGGATGTGAGGGAAGCATTTGAGCGTGCTAGGAATAGGAATGAGTGGTGAGCGATTGTGACGCAGCTCTGATGGGCATCTGCTATTACCACGGGGCTGCATCTTACAGAGGTAGCCCTGTGGTAGGGGCAGTAGGGGAGTTGGCAGTTATGAAGCTACACAGGTTGTGGAAGAGCTGGGAGGATGGGCTGTGGCACTCCAGCAGCGCCATCTAAACGGTTGCTAGCTCCCTCGTCATTGCCCTTAGAGCAAAGTAATCCCCTTACTGTTTTTTTTATTTTTGATGTCGGCTACCCCCAATTAAAGGGGGAAACGGCCAAAGTAGATATATATATATATATATATATATATATATATATATATATATATATATATATATATATATATATATATATATATATATATATATCTTATTTTCTTTTACTGTAGAGTGATATTTGGTGTTTTCTATGATAATTTCGAGGGCCGCCAGATGCTTCATTGAGGGCCACATGCGGCCCGAGGGCCGCCGGTTGTGTACCCTTGGAATAAATATTTGTAGTAAGTGACAAACACCAAATTAAACAATCTTCCATGGCAACTGATAAGTAAAGGAACATCAAGAGGGTAATAACAGCATAGTGTGTAAAGGCACACTACCTCAAACAACCTTTCTAGGAGGAACAAAAGTTTGAAAATTATTCTAGGCGAAGAAAGTTTTTTGTCGCTTTCGCATTTTATTTTTAAAGCGGTGTCCTTTAAAATTGTCTGACGTGTAGATGGTGTTAAGGGGAGTTTACCTTTGCAATTATAGTGATCTATGTTAATCATACTTTTTATTAATACCATGATGTGCAATAGTACTCATAAAGGGAAGAGACGTTCTGTTATCCGGTTTTTTCTACCCGTGCCGTACATATCACAGCTAATTGATAAGAGTGAAATAGGAAGGAACACTGAAACTTCGAATACTTGCCACTGAAACATGAACCCGCATATAAAGATGTTAAAACTTATTACCAACACCAACTTGTGATTTTTTTTTTACTCTATCTGGGGCCTTTTCTCTCTATACCACAATGCAAGAATTAGCCTATATGAAAGTACAGAAAGTCACTCGTATAATTTTTATATAATGATGCACGCACTTAACCCAAGAGATTATAATAGTTACCATTTCTATATATATTCCACAAAACGCACTGCACACCTTAGAAGCTAATAATTCTTTGAAGCAAACTATATTCATGTGTGCATTTAATACATTTCTCCTGCTTCAAAATAAATTTTTCTTAAGTAGGATGTTTCGATACATTATGAAAATATCATTATTGAAAACAGTAACAGACACAGATACTAGGGGTCCAACAACACACACTCGCGTCAAAAAATTAATCCCTTTACAGGATATGTGTCATAAATATAACAGGGACGGAAAATAACGTCAATTTAGAACCTGTATTATATTTTCCGGATTATAAGGGAGCAATACCTTTACAATCTATTAGAATGACGACATTCGGAAGGTTTAGTAATAAAATGGAATCAGCATACCCAGAAACGTATAATTTGATATTAAGATCATCGAAATCAGGCACCTCTGTCAAATTTTATATCGAATTTCATAACAGGTGGTGGTCATAAGTGGCCATCTTGA
>JAXCGZ010007610.1:30000-32500 GCA_037179515.1 Halocaridina rubra
AGGCATTTCATCTCAAACACATCTAGTTTCCGTCTCTCACTTACTTTCATACCCCATAAATCTGATCCATACATCACAGTTGGCACAACCACTTTCTCATACAAAACTTTCTTAACATTCATTTCCAACCCTCTATTCTTCATCACTCCTTTCAAAACACCCAACACTTTACATCCTTCATTCACTCTGTGACACCCATCTGCTTCCACTCCACCATTTGCAGCTATAACCGAGCCTTAATACTTAAACTGATAAACTTCCTCAAGTGTCTCTCCATTCAACATAACATTCAATCCAGCGCCATCCTCATTTTTTGTACACCTCATAACCTTACTCTTTCCCACATTCACTCGCAACTTCCTTCTCTCACACACCATTCCAAATTCTGACACTAACTGACATAGCTTCTCCTCTGAATCTGCCACCACCACAGTATCATCTGCAAACAGTAACTGATTCAGCTCCCACTCGTTATCATCCCCATCTACCATTCTCAAACCTCGACCACGCACTCGCTTATTCACCTCTCTTACGACTCCATCAATATACAAGTTGAGCAGCCATGGTGATATCACACATCCCTGTCTCAGTCCCATACTCACTGGAAACCACTCACTCACTTCATTCCCTACCCTAACACAAGCTCTACTGCCCTCATACAAACTCTTCACTGCATGCAACAGTTTACCATTAATTCCATATAACCTCAAAACATTCCACATTGACTCTCTATCAACTCTGTCATACGCTTTCTCCAGATCCAAAAATGCAAAATGCACATCCTTACCCTTTGCTAAATATTTCCCACATGACTGCCTAACTATAAAAATCTGATCTATACAACCTCTACCTCTCCTAACACCACTCTGCACTTCCGCAATCACATTTTCTGTCTTATCCCTAATCCTATTAATCAGTATCCTACCATTCACTTTTCCCACCACACTCAACAAACTTATACCCCTAAAATTACTGCATTCATACACATCTCCCTTACCTTTGTATAGGAGCACTATACAAGCAATCACCCATTCCACTGGCACCATTGACAACATAAAGCATTATTAAACACTCTCACTAACCTTTCCATTGCAGTCACACCCCCTTATTTCAACATCTACGCTCTAACCGTCCATTCCAGATGCATTACATGCTTTTGCTTCATACAGTGTCCTTTTCAACTCCTCTCTCGTAATCTCTCTCTCATTTTCATCTCCCATAACTGGCACTTGAACGCTCCCCCACTGCTACTATAGCTGCCTCTCTATCTTCCTTAACATTCAGCAAGCACTCAAGATATTCTGCCCATCTTTTCCTTGCATTGTTCCCTCTTAACATCTGTCCATTCACATCTTTTACTGTCTCTTCCATCCTCGATCCACCCTTCCTTACTCTCTTCACTTCTTTTCAAAACTTCTTTTTATTCTGCTCATGTGACCTACTAAAATCCTGTCCCCACCTAACATTTGCCAACCTCTTCTCTTCCTCTACCTTCCACTTGGTTTCCACATTTTTCTCCCGATATCTTTCATACTTCTCCCTACTGTTACACTGATGCCATTCCTCAAAAGCCCTCTTTTTCTCTTCCAACTTCATTTTCACCCCTTCATTCCACCACTCGCTGCTCCTCCTCATGCCACCTCCAACAAACCTCTTTCCACACATATGACTTGTATGTCCCACAACACATTCTTTCAGCAACCCTAATTCCTCCTCTAACTCCCCAACTTCTTTTTCTTTCACCCCGTCATATGCCACTTTCAACCTGTCCTGATATTCCTGTCCCTTCTCTGGCTTTCTCAACTCTTCCACCTTCACCATTTCCCTTCTGCATCCTCCCACTCAATTTCCCCACTCTTTTGCTACTACCACTTTTGCTTCAACCAAAAAATGATCAGACATCCCAGCAACCACACCCCTAAATGCATGCACACCTTTTACTCTACCAATCATGCTCTTTGCTACCAACACATAATCCATCAATGCTCTTTTGTTCACTTCTCCATTTTCCACTCTCATCAATGTATACTTATTTATTAACTTCTTCTTGAAAAAGAAATAACCTGTCACCAACTCTTGCTCCACACACATATCTAACAGTCTCTCGCCACTCTCATTCCCACCTGGTGCCCCATTGTGTCCTACAGCACCTTCTACCTCTCCATCACCCACTCTGGCATTCAAGTCACTCAAACAACCACATAGTTTCTTCTACTCAGACCATCCACACACCTAGTTAACTCATTCCAGAATTCATCCCGCTCTTCCTCACTTCTCTCACATCCTGGCCCATATGCACAAAACAAAAACCAAACATTCCCTACCTATCCTATCCCTCACCCACATCAGCCTAGATGACACTTCTTTCCATTCCACTACCTTATTTACCATCCATTCATATATATATATATATATATATATATATATATATATATATATATATATATATATATATATATATATATATATATATATATATATATATATAATGGAATCGGTT
>JAXCGZ010007610.1:45000-50000 GCA_037179515.1 Halocaridina rubra
TAATGTTGGATCGAACAGCTGCTTACATGTTGTGTGAGTGTAGAAAGTTCTTGCTCTTCCATAATCTCATTATACAACATTGTTTTAAACTGAGTCAGTGTGGTTATAGATTCAGACACTGAACTCTCAGTTGCCATTTTTGCCAGCCTGTCAGCCTTTTCATTACCTACTATCCCAACATGGGAGGGTACCCATGAAAACTTAACTTGGAGTTTAAGTTTTGCGCAATCAATAAGAGCCTCTTGAATTTCAGCCATGTGAGTTTTGTAGGAGCTTTTTAATGATCTCAGTGACAGAAGCGCACTCTGCGAGTCACAGAATATGATAGCATTTCTCCTAGCACTGAGAACATGTTCAATAGCAAGTTTTAGACCAACAATTTCACATTCGGTGATTGATGACCATTTTGGCATACTCAGTGCTTTGTCAAATATTTGCTGCCCTTCAAAATTTTCATAAACTACAATGCTGCACCCAGACCCTCCTGCACTGCTTGTGTGAGACCCATCAGTGTAAATGCAGAGTGTTTCATTGTTAGTTGGGAAACTAGTTTCAATAAAGGCTTCAATTTCATCTAACCATTGATGTTTTTTAATAATTGGAGCAACATTCGGACATATGATAATATTGGAAAGAGAATTTCTGGCCCAATCCTCTTGCAAGGATTTATTAATCGTTCAGGACCACTCTCAGTAAAGAGTGTTACATTATGTTTTTTTGTCTCATTGGTTATAAGCTTAAATACTTTGGGGTGAATTTGTCTTTCATACTGTATGTTACTTTTTATTAGTGATTTGATGATTGTTGGCGCTGACTGCGGCCCTTGCAAATGACCAGCATTACATGGATGAGGCTGAGCTGATTTCGCTAGTTTAACTCCAAATATCACAGCTGACTGTTTGATATGTTCTATCAAAGGTGGGAGGTTTAATTCATGTTGCATATTTATAATTCTGGTGCTCATAGGGCAGCCAAGAATAATCCTCATAGCTTTGTTCTGAATTTTTTCTAGGGGTCTTAAGATAGAGGTAGTCATAGTACAGAGCTGCAGGGTGTGATAGTCGACTAATGACCTGACATATGCGAGATAGAAAGTTCGGCATATGTTAATTCCAACACCAGATACCCTATTGGCAAGAAGCTTTAACGGTCTGAGTCTCTGTTGCAGTCTTTCACACATATCTTTGACATACTCTGTGTGAGGGGGAGAAGGAACTGGTATTCCCAAATATTTGTGATTTTCGCACACCTTAACCATTTGATTGCTTAATACAAGGTGAGGCTCTTGCGAGATACTGGAAAAGTACTTTGTTTTTGGAGTTGAAATGACAAGACCAATGTCTTTTGATACTTGAGAAAAGTCATTAAGTATTATTTGCATATCATTGGCAGAAGGTGCCCTTATACATATGTCGTCTGCATAACATATGATGGTGCATTCATCATTTGGTAGTCTGAGAGACTTGAGAAGCTTATCCATTAAGATGTTAAAGAGAAGGGGAGACAGAACTCCTCCCTGAGGAGTTCCCAGTGTAAATTCCTTTTCGCTGGAAGTAAGATATCCTTTATAGTACACTTTAGAGGTTCGACTACTTAGGTAGCATCTAATTAGTTGCAGTAGTTTACCTTTGACCCCTAAAGTTGCTAAATGATCCAAAATAACGGTTCTATTTGCAATATCAAAGGCATTTTGCAAATCTAGAAAAACAGTGACTTCAGAGCAGTGCTCAACATTCATAAATTCTACAAAACAGTCTTTGGTACTTTTTCCTTTCATAAATCCATACAAATTATTTGATAATTTTCCCTCGAGTGTGAAATCAAGTCTGTTAAGAATGACTCTCTCAAAGGCTTTGCAGAAGCAGGATGTCAGAGAGATAGGTCTTAATTTTGTACTTTCTTTTTTTGGAATTGGAATAATAATGCTTTTTTTCCATTGTTCTGGAAGTGTGCCCTCATTATAAATAGTGCTGAATAAAAACTGAATTGGATTAATACCATTACAAATATCATCATTAAGATCTCGGATTACTTGGTACGTAATGCCATCCTCACCCGGAGAGGTGCTCTTCCCATGGGAGAGAGCAAAGTCCAACTCATTTTTGGTTATGTAGTCAATGAATCTGTCCTCTTCCATTGTTCTTGCACAGGATAATTCTATGTTCATCATTCTTTCAAAGTCAAGATTTCTTAATCGTTGTTGAATATCGTAAGGAAGGTTTTCAAAGGAAGATGTCTTAGAGTATTGTAAGAGAAGTTCTTCAGCAAGAGTTTGGGAATCATTTGTTTGTGACACACTGATGTTTTTGCCAACCAGAGCATTAATTGACTGCCAGATTTTAGAACTACTCGTATGAGCATTGATAGACTGTAGGAAGTTTTGAAAGTGCTTAGTTCGGACATCACTTTTAAGCTCACGGTACTCTCGTAGAGTAAGTAGCAGATTTTCAAGAGTGGTTGCATTGTTGTCCCTTTTATACATATCAACTGCACTGTCTACCTGTTTTTTAAATGTGTTTAGCTTGTTATCTTCTGTCCAATTGTTTTTCTTCTTGATTGCCTTGTGTTTAGGCTTGTGTATGTAAGTTCTATGGAATAAATATATCCGTTCTATTAAGAGATCATAGATTTCTTGGCCTGTAATGGTCTGAATATCTATATTTTCAAATGTAGAAGCCATAAAAGAGCGAAAAGGGGCAACGAATTCAATAGGAATATTTATCTGCTTTCGTTTATGTGCTTGACAAATGCCGGAATCGAGTAGGAATGTGCTCTCAAGTGCAAAATGGTCAGACAATAGATCGTCTATTCTTCTGCAAGTAAAGTCTTTCCCATATTCTAAACCATGATAAAATATGTAGTCTAGTCTACCACCTCTAAGGTGGGTACGCAAACGTGGTCCTAGTAAGGTAAAATTGTTATCACTAATAAACTCATAGAGCCGTCTGCCATTGTAATTACAGATGTTATCAGATGTTTCTGCAAATTCTTTGTGCCTTGCATTAAAATCTCCAGCGAATATAATGTTCTCATACATAAGGGGATGTGGTAATTTTGCTTCATTAAAGGCATCAGTTCCAATATATGTATTACAAACATAAAAAGGATTGGTTTTGACATTTATTTTGAAAAGCATATATGTGACATTCTTGTTATCCTCACCATCATTACTTGGATTAGTGCTGGTTTCGATTAACTGATGGGGAATGCAGTTACTAATATAAGTGGTGAGGCCTTGCTTACTATCAAGCGAATATTTGGAATAGCCTCTTATGTTGCACAACTGATGAGAGTGCAAACTTTCTTGCAGACATACAAATGTTGGTTTCTCTTTTTTAACATAGTGCAAAATATCCACAAATCTTTTCTTCAAAGAATGAATATTGAAAGTTAAGATTTTGTAATGCATGAAAAGATCAGAACGCATAATTAGGGCCTTGATAACAAGAATTACAGTAATAATCACAAAAGTAATGAGTACAGTAACAATCACCAGTGTCACAACAGCAGTTATGGTAACTGTTATGAGAATGATGATTCACACATACAAGCATACACATATATATGTGCACATACCTGCATATATATATGCAGACACATGCACACACACACATGCACACATGAAAATACCTAATTATAGCAATAATCATGAAGTTAATGATTATAATAACAATCACTAGTGTCACAACAGTATTCACACCAACAGCTATAGGAATAGTGATAGACACACGTATATGCATATACATATACATATACACATACACCCACATACCTACATACATGAGAATCTCCTTATATATGCATGCACATGCACACACACACACATATCTATTTATGAAGAAGAGGTATGACATAGAGATGAGAGACAGGTTCATTGTAGTAAGAAGGGTGTGATTAATTAGAAGGAAAGAAAAAAAAAATTAAAGAATAGAAAGTTGGGAGAGTGATATCTGCATCTAATTATCTGCAGTGTTAAGGAATTTTACCTGTTCAAGTATGAGGGCTTTACCTTTGACTTTAGCAGCTCGTGTTATTCGGGTTCTTTGAGCTATTTCCTTGTCACTGCCATTATCATTTTGAGATGATATAGGACAAACCTTAAATGATTCATTTGTCATGTTTTCAAGCTGAATCATTAATGTAGCTACTTGCTCTTTTAAGTTTTTGAGCATCTTTTCATAGGAGTTATTTTTGCACTGTAGTTCTCGGTCGTTATCTCTGATAGTTTGTTCATTCACTGTTACAATTTGTTCATTCACTGCAGTGATTTGTTCCTTCACTGCTACAATTTGTACCTGAACTGCTTCATCTGTAGTTGTCAGTAATGATTCACCCTCGGCAGATCCTGTATCTTGGCTCTCCGAGGTGATACTATCTTCATTCTGCTGGGAACAGTTATGCTCCCACATATTTTCAGTGACTGTGCCACATCGTGAGCAAGTCCGGGACCGAGGAGTTGTTGTGATGGGCCCAGCAGTCTCTGCTGAACATTTTTGATAAGTGTGCCCCTTCTGGCAATAGAGGGAGCGCTGGATGTTGGTTGAAGATTTTTCTTGCACTTTGAGGATAGGGGGATCTTTAATCCCTGGAAGAAGGACAATTTCTTCTGGAGGATTGACTTCAATTGATTTCCACATCATCTTTAGAGTCGAAGATTCTTTTCCATCATACTTTAAGCGTTGTAGGCTTTCGATGTATTTTCCATCTTCATTTTCTAAGAGGGAGTGCAGTTGTTCTTTATTCCAATAAGTAGGAAACCCTTTAATGAAAAATGTTCTAAGAGGTGGCTTATCCTTTGACACGAATTGGAGCCCCCCATGCACACCCCTTTGCAATTCTTCAATAAGATGCTTGTTTTTCCTCATGACATATAGATGATTAAACCACCATTTGCTTTGGTTGGGAATGCTCAGCGAATGATGGTGAATGGGAAGGAATTTATTCCTCCATTGAAATTTTTCCGCGAGAGATATACCTTCTGGAAAGCTTAGAAGGTAAAA
>JAXCGZ010007610.1:55000-60000 GCA_037179515.1 Halocaridina rubra
GATAGTTCTCATTTACTAGTTCTCATTTATATATTTTTTATTTACAGGAAGCAGTCTTGGCCTGATCCAGTGGATGAGCAACTTCTCACGTTAAAATAACAAGATGTCGCGATATTTCGTACTTTAACTTAATTCAATCCAGTTTTCTATATATATTGGAATAATTAGGAGCTTAGATTGGGTTACCCTTAAACGAAAAAGGCCAGAGACAAGTAAGCAATGAATCTTGCCTTCAGTATTTCATATATAAGTTCCCTAATCGCTCGGGTGGATTGTTCATTCATTCATTCATATGCCGTGGCTGTTTCCCCTTAAAAGTGGGTTTTGAATATTAACATATTGAACCGCTTAATATGGATTAGCGTTAATGCACTACCAAATGGCCTAGGATATTAAGCTTTTTTTAGCTAAATGCCTAACCAGATAATGATAATAATAATAATAATAATAATAATAATGATAATAATAATAATAATAGTAATAATAATAATAATAATAATAATATATATTGTTGTTATTATTATTATTATTATTATTATTATTATTATTATTATTATTATTATTATTATTATTATTATAAGTATTATTATTATTATTATCATTATTATTATTATTATTATTATGATTATTATTATTATTATTATTATTATTATTATTAGTATTATTATTATTCATTATGATTATTATTATTATTATTATTATTATTATTATTATTATTATTATTATTATTATTATTATTATAATCATTATCATTATCATTATTATTATTATTATTATTATTATTATTATTATTATTAATAATAATACAATTATTATTATTATTATTATTATTATAATTATTATTATTATTATTATTATCTATTGTTATTATCATTATTATTATTATTATTATTATTATTATTATTATTATCATCAGTATCATCATCATCATCATTATTACCATTATCATTGTCATTATAATTAGTATTATTATCATTATTATTATTATTATTATTATTATTATTATTAATATTATTGTTATTATTATTATTATTATTATTATTATTATTATTATTATTATCATTATTATTATCATTATCATTATCATCATCATCATTATTATTGTTATTGTTATTATTATTATTATTATTATTATTATCATTGTAGTCACCGTGGCTCAAGCGGGAGCGTCCGCGACTTTGAAGCGTCAGGTCAAGGCTTCGTTCCTCGTTACGGTCTGAAGTTAGCAAGGGCATGCGCTCAGGGCAACGAATACATCTGCCAAACCAAGTCCTTCGCAAGAAGGAAACCGTCCTAGCCCTTGGTACAAAAGGGAGTCCGTGACGTAAAACCGGAACATCGTTATTGGTATTGTTGTTGATGTTATTATTATTATTATTATTATTATTATTATTATTATTATTATTATTATTATTATTATTATTATTATTATTATATCATCATCATCATCATCATCATCTATTGTTATTATTATTATTATTATTATTATTATTATTATTATTATTATTATTATTATTATTATTATTATTATTATTATTATTGTTATTGTTATTGTTATTGTTATTGTTATTGTTATTATTTTTATTATTATTATTATTATTATTATTATTATTATTATTATTATTATTATTATTATTATTATTATTATTAATATTATTGAAACCAACAGTCATGGGGTAATGCTGAAGGAGACTAGAACCTCAGGGATTAATTGTAGATCATATATCACATGTGCTCTCATGAGTCTTTGTTCTTGTTCTCGAAGCTGCTATAATTGTATAAAATTATCTGTAGCATAATTTTTCTTATTCAGCTGAAATACAGAACCCAGGGGAGGTGATAAATTGCTGTGTTCAAAAGTGGGGTTAGGTATGCCTGTAATTATGGAATTTGGGCTATATGTGAGGAAGGAATATCGGTAACCGGTGGGTGAAATTTATGGGAATACTAAGTTACCTCGCGAAATTGTTAGGAAAATTATGAATTTTTTATGTGGGTTGCAGCGGTCAGAAACTTGTAAAAGCTAAAGCAAAAACGAATAATGAAAAATATCGAAAACTAAGATATGACATGGGACAAAGAATAAAAAGATTTCCCTCCTCAACATGAAAAATCTTCAACTCTCTCTCTCTCTCTCTCTCTCTCTCTCTCTCTCTCTCTCTCTCTCTCTCTCTCTCTCTCTCTCTCTCTCTCTCTCTCTCTCTCTCTCTCTCTCTCTCTCTCTCTCTCTCTCTCTCTCTCTCTCTCACTTTGAAGTGTATCCCCTGTGGAGGTATCAGTATCTCATTTGGTAGAACTGTACATCATCAAGCTTAGTTAAGATTCTTTTACCCTCTCATAATTAACTGACAGCTCGAAGAGTATCTCATCCTTTAGATATTGAGGAAGTAAAATAACTAGTTTCTTTTTTCATCAGTTTTCTTATAAATATAGATTCTGTAGGATTCTGTCAAGCTACAATGATCTCTATTTGCTTTTGATGAGCTAATATGCGACTGAATTAACTCATATGTTTTTCCAAAGTCATTTTACAGTTATTTTGTTGAAATCATGGATGTTGTATGAACAGTTATCTAACATAATATCAAGGTATCTCTGGCCTCTGGGTTTTAGTTATTAAATTTTGTCTGCATCCCATCAAACGCCTATGTTTTATGTAAGGTGTTTGTCCTCATCTCTCTTTCATACACTCAAGAATTCCTACTTTACTTTTCTGTTTTTCAATTCTTTAACTATGGTACTGCATTGTTTATTTTTGTTTATGAGTGTGACACCGAGACAGGCAAAAACTGCCCTCATCAATAAAGACCCTGGTACGAGAAAACACCAAGACGAGGTAAAAGAAAAAGGTTGAGGACAAGGCGGAGATGAGGTAATGCTACACAAAGGAAAACGACAGACAGAAAAAGACAGTCAAAGTACAAAAGACCTAGAGATATGGAGGATTAGGCCCTGAGATAACGATAGATCCGCTTTTTGAAGGATGATAGGTAATAAGAATTAGAAAGGACAGAAGGAGGAAGAGAGTTCCAGAGTCTGGAGGTAGATGGGAAGAAGCAGTAGCTGCAGCGACCAATCCGCGAGCTACAAATTTTCACATAGTACCTGTTTATGTACAGATTTTTTATGAGTGTGACACCGGGACAGGCAAGAAAGCTGCCCCCATCGGGCCTGAGCACTAAGAAAACAATGAGAAGAAGAAAAAGTAGAAGATTAAGGCCAGGACAGAAATAAGGGAATGATGCATAAAGGAAAATAATAGGCTGAAAGAATAGTCGAAGTAATGCAGATCTAGAGATATGGCAGAATTATGCCCTGAGATGACGATAGATCCGCTTTTTTAAGAAAAATAGGTCACATGAGTTAGGAGAGAAAGAAGGAGGAGGAGGATAATTTTATCTGGAAGTGGAAGGAAAATATATCGGATTGTTCAAGTATTTATTATTCATCTCTTCCTCCATTCATTCATTCAGTTATTTACTCATCTTTATATACCAGTGAGAAAAGTCAATTTCTCTCTCTCTCTCTCTCTCCTCTCTCTCTCTCTCTCTCTCTCTCTCTCTCTCTCTCTCTCTCTCTCTCTCTCTCTCTCTCTCTCCTCTCTCTCTCTCTCTCTCTCGTTCGTATAAAAGCCAAGCTGTTGTTTCATTTTGTTGTTTACGGCAACGTTAATCACAAATGGAGTCTACTTTTTTTGGCTTCCCTGAGGTGGTCGTCATCAGAACGCAAATATTATCATCATCATATTCTTTGTTAGTCGTA
Source organism: Halocaridina rubra (assembly GCA_037179515.1). Taxonomy (NCBI): domain Eukaryota; kingdom Metazoa; phylum Arthropoda; class Malacostraca; order Decapoda; family Atyidae; genus Halocaridina; species Halocaridina rubra. Next base: position 58,763 of record JAXCGZ010007610.1, read on the forward strand.
ATAAAAATTATTTTTACTTTACAATGGCTTTGATATTTTACACTTCGAACACATTCAGTATTCTATTTCTGTATTTTATTTTCCAGTTTTCTTACTCTAAAATTAGATGAAACTTCACTATCTGCATGGCATTCTCATTTTTTAATTCTCTAGTAAATAACAATGGTCTCAGTTCATAAACACATTTTTCTTACGGTTTACTAATTCTTTGAGAAACACCTATTCATGTATTAATATACTTGAAGACAAAGAAAACTTATGCTCCTTCAAAGCGAGACACTTTCCTCAGTATACAAAGGGAACAACAATTGAAGGCCATAGACTTTCTTTAGCTTCCAAATGCTATTTGCCGTCTGTGAACTTTCTCCACTGTCTCTGAAAAAGATGAACTTTTCGAAATTTCTTCAACGTTTGAAGCAAATTGTTTCTTCCTCTAAGCGCCTGGAACAAAAGACTGGCATGACTCTAATATTTTGTTTATAAGATGTTTGGGTAGGGGGATAAGAGGGGGAAGTGATTTTTATAAGATGAAAATTAGCTACGCATTGGTTCATATGAGGTAGACACTACTTAAGACGAGAATGAAATGTATCTTTTATTCTGTGCACTGATATCTTCAAGTTAACACTTAGCAAAAGCTAGGGTATCATTATTATTATTATTATTATTATAATTATTATTATTATAATTATTATTATTATTATTATTATTATTATTATTATTATTATTATTATTATTATTATTATTATTATTATTATTATTATTATTATTATAATCATAATTATTATTATTATTATTATTATTATTATTATTATTATTATTATTATTATTATTATTATTATTATTATTATTATCATTAATATTATTATATTATATTACTATTATTATTATTATTATTGTTATTATTATTATTATTATTATTATTATTATTATTATTATTAGTAGTAGTAGTAGTAGTAGTAGTAGTAGTAGTAGTAGTAGTAGTAGTAGTAGTAGTAGTAGTAGTAGTAGTAGACTGTATGGAATAAGTTTGCTGTAAATGGTGAAGAGTTTTCACATGAGTAGCAGAGCATGTGTGTGAGTCGGGAATGGTATGAGTGATTGGTGTGAGGTAAATGTGGGGTTACATCAAGGTTGTGTAATGTCTCCATGGTTGCTTATGTGTATATGAAGGGAGTGGTATGGGATGTAAATGAAAAAATATTAGACGGGGGTTTGGAACTGTGGGTGAGTATGGA
>JAXCGZ010007610.1:62500-77500 GCA_037179515.1 Halocaridina rubra
ATTATTATAATTATTATTATTATTATTAGTATTATTAGTATTAGTATTATTATCATTATTAATATTATTGAAACCAACAGTCATGTGGTAATGGAGAAGGACTCTAGAACCTCAGGGATAAATTGTAGATCATATATCACATGTGCTCTCATGAGTCTGTGTTCTTGTTCTCGAAGCTGCTATAATTGTATAAAATTATTTGTAGCATAATTTTTCATATTCAGCTGAAATACAGAATCCAGGGGAGGTGATAGATTGCAGTGTTCAAAAGCAAGGTTAGGTATGCCTGTAATTATGGAATTTGGGCTATATGTGAGGAAGGCATATCGGTAATCGGTGGGTGAAATTTATGGGAATACTAAGTTACCTAGCGAAATTGTTAGGAAAAGGAGTCATTTTTTATGTAAGTTGCAGTGGTCAAAAACTTGTAATAGGCTCAAGCAAAAACGAATAATAAAAAATATCGAAAACTAAGATATGACATGGGTTAAAGAATAAAAAGATTTCCCTCCTCAACATGAAAAATCTTCAACTCTCTCTCTCTCTCTCTCTCTCTCTCTCTCTCTCTCTCTCTCTCTCTCTCTCCTCTCTCTCTCTCTCTCTCTCTCTCTCTCTCTCTCTCTCTCTCTCTCTCTCTCTCTCTCTCTCTCTCTCTCTCTCTCTCTCTCTCTCTCTCTCTCTAACCAACTCACTTTGAAGTGTATCCCCTGTGGAGGTATCAGTATCTCATTTGGTAGAACTGTACGTCATCAAGCTTAGTTAAGATTCTTTTGCCCTCTCATAATTAACTGACAACTCGTGGCGTATCTCATCCTTTAGATATTGAGGAAGTAAAATAACTATTTTTTTTTTCATCAGTTTTCTTATAAATATAGATTCTGTAGGATTCTGTAAAGCTACAATGATCTCTATTTGCTTTGGATGAGCTAATATGCGACTGAATTAACTCATATGTTTTTCCAACGTCATTTTACAGTTATGTTGTTGAAATCATGGATGTTGTATGAACAGTTATCTAACATAATATCAAGGTATCTCTGGCCTCTGGGTTTTAGTTATTAAATTTTGTCTGCATCCCATCAAACGCCTATGTTTTATGTAAGGTGTTTGTCCTCATCTCTCTTTCATACACTCAAGAATTCCTACTTTACTTTTCTGTTTTTCAATTCTTTAACTATGGTACTGCATTGTTTATTTTTGTTTATGAGTGTGACACCGAGACAGGCAAAAACTGCCCTCATCAATAAAGACCCTGGTACGAGAAAACACCAAGACGAGGTAAAAGAAAAAGGTTGAGGACAAGGCGGAGATGAGGTAATGCTACACAAAGGAAAACGACAGACAGAAAAAGACAGTCAAAGTACAAAAGACCTAGAGATATGGAGGATTAGGCCCTGAGATAACGATAGATCCGCTTTTTGAAGGATGATAGGTAATAAGAATTAGAAAGGACAGAAGGAGGAAGAGAGTTCCAGAGTCTGGAGGTAGATGGGAAGAAGCAGTAGCTGCAGCGACCAATCCGCGAGCTACAAATTTTCACATAGTACCTGTTTATGTACAGATTTTTTATGAGTGTGACACCGGGACAGGCAAGAAAGCTGCCCCCATCGGGCCTGAGCACTAAGAAAACAATGAGAAGAAGAAAAAGTAGAAGATTAAGGCCAGGACAGAAATAAGGGAATGATGCATATAGGAAAATAATAGGCTGAAAGAATAGTCGAAGTAATGCAGATCTAGAGATATGGCAGAATTATGCCCTGAGATGACGATAGATCCGCTTTTTTAAGAAAAATAGGTCACATGAGTTAGGAGAGAAAGAAGGAGGAGGAGGATAATTTTATCTGGAAGTGGAAGGAAAATATATCGGAATGTTCAAGTATTTATTATTCATCTCTTCCTCCATTCATTCATTCAGTTATTTACTCATCTTTATATACCAGTGAGAAAAGTCAATTCTCTCTCTCTCCTCTCTCTCTCTCTCTCTCTCTCTCTCTCTCTCTCTCTCTCTCTCTCCTCTCTCTCTCTCTCTCTCTCTCTCTCGTTCGTATAAAAGCCAAGCTGTTGTTTCATTTTGTTGTTTACGGCAACGTTAATCACAAATGGAGTCTACTTTTTTTGGCTTCCCTGAGGTGGTCGTCATCAGAACGCAAATATTATCATCATCATATTCTTTGTTAGTCGTAATAAAAATTATTTTTACTTTACAATGGCTTTGATATTTTACACTTCGAACACATTCAGTATTCTATTTCTGTATTTTATTTTCCAGTTTTCTTACTCTAAAATTAGATGAAACTTCACTATCTGCATGGCATTCTCATTTTTTAATTCTCTAGTAAATAACAATGGTCTCAGTTCATAAACACATTTTTCTTACGGTTTACTAATTCTTTGAGAAACACCTATTCATGTATTAATATACTTGAAGACAAAGAAAACTTATGCTCCTTCAAAGCGAGACACTTTCCTCAGTATACAAAGGGAACAACAATTGAAGGCCATAGACTTTCTTAGCTTCCAAATGCTATTTGCCGTCTGTGAACTTTCTCCACTGTCTCTGAAAAAGATGAACTTTTCGAAATTTCTTCAACGTTTGAAGCAAATTGTTTCTTCCTCTAAGCGCCTGGAACAAAAGACTGGCATGACTCTAATATTTTGTTTATAAGATGTTTGGGTAGGGGGATAAGAGGGGGAAGTGATTTTTATAAGATGAAAATTAGCTACGCATTGGTTCATATGAGGTAGACACTACTTAAGACGAGAATGAAATGTATCTTTTATTCTGTGCACTGATATCTTCAAGTTAACACTTAGCAAAAGTTAGGGTATCATTATTATTATTATTATTATTATAATTATTATTATTATAATTATTATTATTATTATTATTATTATTATTATTATTATTATTATTATTATTATTATTATTATTATTATTATTATTATTATAATCATAATTATTATTATTATTATTATTATTATTATTATTATTATTATTATTATTATTATTATTATCATTAATATTATTATTATTATATTACTATTATTATTATTATTATTGTTATTATTATTATTATTATTATTATTATTATTATTATTATTATTATTATTATTATTAGTAGTAGTAGTAGTAGTAGTAGTAGTAGTAGTAGTAGTAGTAGTAGTAGTAGTAGTAGTAGTAGTAGTAGACTGTATGGAATAAGTTTGCTGCAAATGGTGAAGAGTTTTCACATGAGTAGCAGAGCATGTGTGTGAGTCGGGAATGGTATGAGTGATTGGTGTGAGGTAAATGTGGGGTTACATCAAGGTTGTGTAATGTCTCCATGGTTGCTTATGTGTATATGAAGGGAGTGGTATGGGATGTAAATGAAAAAATATTAGACGGGGGTTTGGAACTGTGGGTGAGTATGGAAGGTTGTGGAAATTGACTCAGTTGCTCTTTCCTGATGATTCCTGTAATGGTGGCTGATACCGAGATTGAAATGAATTATTTGGTGACCGACTTTGTTAGGGTGTGTGAAAGAAGGAAGTTGCGAGTGAATATTGGTAAGAATAAAGTCATGAGATGCACGAAAGGGGTTAATGTAGGAGTGAATGAGGTGTTGCTTGAAGAAGTTCAGAGTTTTAAGTATGGGGTCACATGTATCAAGGAGTGGATGAGATGATGCAGAGGTCAGTCATAGAGTGAAGGAAGCAAGTAAATGTCTAGGTGAGTTGAAAAATGTAATGAGATATAGATATTCGGGAATGAATTTAAAGAGAAGGAAATATGAAGGTATGATTGCGTCAACAGCATTGTATGGAGCAGGGACTTGGAATGCAAGAAAGGATGAAAGGAGCAATATGAATGAAATGGAGATGAGGTGTTTGAGAAGCATGATTGGTGTATCTAGAATGTGGAAAGTTTGAAATGAGGAGGTCAGGCAGAGAACGGGTGTTGAAAGAAAACTGTCGGATAGGTTAGATCAGAAAGTGTCGAGATGGTTTGGGCACATGGAAAGGATGAGTGATGAACGAATAGTGAAGAGAGTGTGGAGTGCAGAAGTGATTGGAGTTATATATATATATATATATATATATATATATATATATATATATATATATATATATATATATATATATATATATATATATATATATATATATATATATATATATATATATATGTATATATATATATATATGTATTATATATATATATATATATATATATATATATATATATATATATATATATATATATATATATATTCGTCACTCTGCAATTGAACCATTTAGTCAGCGTCCAACACTGTTGCTTGACGGTGAGATACGAAACTAATTTAGTACAGTGATTTGGACCCACATGTATTCATCATTGTTTTTGCTTTTTAGTCACTGTGATGTGCAACTGAGCTCCTGTGCGATTTGCTCATATAGTTTGGTATGCATTGTTTGTACTTTTCTGGTATGTTGTAGAAAAATATTGCCTTTTTTTTTTTACTTTTTTGTTCTAGCTCAAGTAAGTGACGTTTCTGAATTCCCTGTATTACTTCCATCTACTTTTCCACTTTTTTTTTTGTAGAGCAGTACAAATATATTAATGGTAAACGTTATCTGTGAAATAACAGAGAACACAGAAAATAGACGAGATCTTTCCATTGTCACATGAACCAACCTGAACCATGGTTGAAATATGTTCCCGTCCATTCCCCCAACGCTCCCGTCTCCATCCAAGTGATTATGTGGAGAAATGTTCCTTCATGCACTTTGAGGCTATTTTCGTCTTTACATGAAGGCAAAGAGATGTCTGTCTTTAATGTACGAGGATAAGTCATTCGTACATTTTTTATTCTTTTTTTTTTAGCACATGATTGCTATAGGAACATTTATATTGGTTTATATCGGAGTCTGCACTTGTGAAGGCATTGTTGTACAATTCACACAACAAATCTATGTTGTGTGAGCCTAACGAATCGAAGCTAATCTCTTCTACTTTTCCTAATATGACACTGGCAAAAACAATTTGTATTATCCACCTTGGGATGATGACCATGGAGATCTGGATTGAAGCTTGGTGAGATATATATATTAATCTACTGAAGTAGAGCCATTCATTGAAAGTTCGTGGGGGTTTTCATGCGTGTGGGGGAATTTCAGATCCACCCCTTTCTAGCCGAGACCTATCTTGGCACTGCGCAAACCGCTCAGGAAAATAAGTGGTTAAACTGTCGAATTATATGTTCTCGTAGTATATAGTTGACCGTAATAATTGTGTATGAATGTATTGCATAATCAGAGATGCATTTGTATGAATAATAACCTATGAAGGTTTAATTGTCTCATGCATACCACAGAGAGCCAGTCTATGGGTGTGTGGGCATTGCAAGGTCAGTATACAGATTCGCATCCAAAAACATGTGGGGAGTGGATTACGCAAGCCCACACAAATAAGAACTTCTATGAGTGATTGTACAAGAAATTCGTCGTCATATTATCATTCCAATTGAGATTGGCATCAAATTCCTTTTACAGAGCAAATAAAATGTATATCTCTGCAACAAGAAGGTGAAGCCTTTTTTCTTTCTTTTTTTTTTTACAGATTATGGATAGTTCTCATTTACTAGTTCTCATTTATATATTTTTTATTTACAGGAAGCAGTCTTGGCCTGATCCAGTGGATGAGCAACTTCTCACGTTAAAATAACAAGATGTCGCGATATTTCGTACTTTAACTTAATTCAATCCAGTTTTCTATATATATTGGAATAATTAGGAGCTTAGATTGGGTTACCCTTAAACGAAAAAGGCCAGAGACAAGTAAGCAATGAATCTTGCCTTCAGTATTTCATATATAAGTTCCCTAATCGCTCGGGTGGATTGTTCATTCATTCATTCATATGCCGTGGCTGTTTCCCCTTAAAAGTGGGTTTTGAATATTAACATATTGAACCGCTTAATATGGATTAGCGTTAATGCACTACCAAATGGCCTAGGATATTAAGCTTTTTTTAGCTAAATGCCTAACCAGATAATAATAATAATAATAATAATAATAATAATAATAATAATAATAATAATAATAATAATAATAATAATAATAATAATAATCATTTATATTGTTGTTATTATTATTATTATTATTATTATTATTATTATTATTATTATTATTATTATTATTATTATTATTATTAGTATTATTATTATTATTATCATTATTATTATTATTATTATTATTATTATTATTATTATTATTATTATTATTATTATTATTATTATTATTATTTTTCATTATTATTATTATTATTATTATTATTATTATTATTATTATTATTATTATTATTATTATTATTATTATCATTATCATTATCATTATCATTATTATTATTATTATTATTATTATTATTATTATTATTATTATTATTACAATTATTATTATTATTATTATTATTATAATTATTATTATTATTATTATTATTATTGTTATTATTATTATTATTATTATTATTATTATTATTATTATTATTATCATCAGTATCATCATCATCATCATTATTACCATTATCATTGTCATTATAATTAGTATTATTATCATTATTATTATTATTATTATTATTATTATTATTAATATTATTATTATTATTATTATTATTATTATTATTATTATTATTATTATTATTATTATTATTATCATTATCATTATCATCATCATCATTATTATTGTTATTGTTATTATTATTATTATTATTATTATTATCATTGTAGTCACCGTGGCTCAAGCGGGAGCGTCCGCGACTTTGAAGCGTCAGGTCAAGGCTTCGTTCCTCGTTACGGTCTGAAGTTAGCAAGGGCATGCGCTCAGGGCAACGAATACATCTGCCAAACCAAGTCCTTCGCAAGAAGGAAACCGTCCTAGCCCTTGGTACAAAAGGGAGTCCGTGACGTAAAACCGGAACATCGTTATTGGTATTGTTGTTGATGTTATTATTATTATTATTATTATTATTATTATTATTATTATTATTATTATTATTATTATTATTATTATTATTATCATCATCATCATCATCATCATCATTATTGTTATTATTATTATTATTATTATTATTATTATTATTATTATTATTATTATTATTATTATTATTATTATTATTATTATTGTTATTGTTATTGTTATTGTTATTGTTATTGTTATTATTTTTATTATTATTATTATTATTATTATTATTATTATTATTATTATTATTATTATTATTATTATTATTATTAATATTATTGAAACCAACAGTCATGGGGTAATGCTGAAGGAGACTAGAACCTCAGGGATTAATTGTAGATCATATATCACATGTGCTCTCATGAGTCTTTGTTCTTGTTCTCGAAGCTGCTATAATTGTATAAAATTATCTGTAGCATAATTTTTCTTATTCAGCTGAAATACAGAACCCAGGGGAGGTGATAAATTGCTGTGTTCAAAAGTGGGGTTAGGTATGCCTGTAATTATGGAATTTGGGCTATATGTGAGGAAGGAATATCGGTAACCGGTGGGTGAAATTTATGGGAATACTAAGTTACCTCGCGAAATTGTTAGGAAAATTATGAATTTTTTATGTGGGTTGCAGCGGTCAGAAACTTGTAAAAGCTAAAGCAAAAACGAATAATGAAAAATATCGAAAACTAAGATATGACATGGGACAAAGAATAAAAAGATTTCCCTCCTCAACATGAAAAATCTTCAACTCTCTCTCTCTCTCTCTCTCTCTCTCTCTCTCTCTCTCTCTCTCTCTCTCTCTCTCTCTCTCTCTCTCTCTCTCTCTCTCTCTCTCTCTCTCTCTCTCTCTCTCTCTCTCTCTCTCTCTCTCACTTTGAAGTGTATCCCCTGTGGAGGTATCAGTATCTCATTTGGTAGAACTGTACATCATCAAGCTTAGTTAAGATTCTTTTACCCTCTCATAATTAACTGACAGCTCGAAGAGTATCTCATCCTTTAGATATTGAGGAAGTAAAATAACTAGTTTCTTTTTTCATCAGTTTTCTTATAAATATAGATTCTGTAGGATTCTGTCAAGCTACAATGATCTCTATTTGCTTTTGATGAGCTAATATGCGACTGAATTAACTCATATGTTTTTCCAAAGTCATTTTACAGTTATTTTGTTGAAATCATGGATATTGTATGAACAGTTATCTAACATAATATCAAGGTATCTCTGGCCTCTGGGTTATAGTTATTAAATTTTTTCTGGATCCCATCAAACGCATATGTTTTATGTAAGGTGTTTGTCCGCATCTCTCTTTCATACACTCAAGAATTCCTACTTTACTTTTCTTTTTTACAATTCTTTAAGTATGGTACTGCATTGCTTATTTATTTTTTTTTTTTAGTGTGACACCGAGACAGGCAAAAACTGCCCTCATCAATAAAGACCCGGGTACGAGAAAACACCAAGACGAAGTAAAAGAAAAAGGTTGAGGACAAGACGGAGATGAGGTAATGCTATATATATATATATATATATATATATATATATATATATATATATATATATATATATATATATATATATATATATATATATATATATATATATATATATATATAGTTTATTGACAAAATATTACAAAAGTATTACAAAAATATATTATTTTTTTCTTTTTGCACAAAATAGCATAAGTAATAGAAACAATATTTTGTCCATCAAAAAATCTTAGCCTAAAGAACAATACAAATATTCTCACAAACTTACCAACAAAAGTAAATAATCATATTTATCTTAATGCCTAATTCTGAAATACAGTTAGAAGAATAGAATACATCCAAATATTACAAATTAACCTATACATACAAAAAATCAATGCTTTCCTCATTACAAGGTTGAATCTCTTCCTTATCTGTACAACTTTAGTACTTCATAAATATACTGACACAACTCGGTAATATGAAGCTCTTCATTCAAAAGTGATTGGACACTCAGATAATTTAACATATTATATTTTTGTCTAACTGGTTGGGAGAAAGGACACTCAATTAGCACATGTTCTTCACTCTGAACTGCCATTTGATCACAAGCATATACTCTCATTTCTCTTGGTGTTCTGCTCCACCTTCCAGTCTCTACACGCAACTCATGAGATATTACTCTTAACCTTGTGAATGCCATTCGCAAATAATCTGGTACAAACTCTTTGCTACTATACACTTTATGTACTGTCAACTTCTTCTTCTTCTTCCTCTATTTGCGTTCCCATTTATGTACTGTCAACTGACTATTTAAAATTTGTCTATATGTAAGATATTTTGTGGCCCTGAGATAACGATAGATCCGCTTTTTGAAGGATGATAGGTAATAAGAATTAGAAAAGACAGAAGGAGGAAGAGAGTTCCAGAGTCTGGAGCTAGATGGGAAGAAGCAGTCGCTGCAGCGACCAATCCGCGAGCTACAAATTTTCACATAGTACCTGTTTATGTACAGATTTTTTATAAGTGTGACACCGGGACAGGCAAGAAAACTGCCCACATCGGGCCTGAGCACTAAGAAAACAATGAGAAGAAGAAAAAGTAGAAGATTAAGGCCAGGACAGAAATAAGGGAATGATGCATAAAGGAAAATAATAGGCTGAAAGAATAGTCGAAGTAATGCAGACCTAGAGATATGGCAGAATTATGCCCTGAGATGACGATAGATCCGCTTTTTTAAGAAAAATAGGTCACATGAGTTAGGAAAGAAAGAAGGAGGAGGAGGATAATTTTATCTGGAAGTGGAAGGAAAATTTATTGGATTGTTCAAGTATTTATTATTCATCTCTTCCTCCATTCATTCATTCAGTTATTTACTCATCTTTATATAGATGTATGCATATACCTGTGAGAGTAGTCAATGTATCTCTCTCTCTCTCTCTCTCTCTCTCTCTCTCTCTCTCTCTCTCTCTCTCTCTCTCTCTCTCTCTCTCTCTCTCTCTCTCTCTCTCTCTCTCGTTCGTATAAAAGCCAAGCTGTTGTTTCATTTTGTTGTTTACGGCAACGTTAATCACAAATGGAGTCTACTTTTTTTGGCTTCCCTGAGGTGGTCGTCATCAGAACGCAAATATTATCATCATCATATTCTTTGTTAGTCGTAATAAAAATTACTTTTACTTTACAATGGCTTTGATATTTTACACTTCGAACACATTCAGTATTCTATTTCTGTATTATATTTTCCAGTTTTATTACTCTAAAATTAGATGAAACTTCACTATCTGCATGGCATTCTCACTTTTTAATTCTCTAGTAAATAACAATGGTCTCAGTTCATGCACACATTTTTCTTACGGTTTACTAATTCTTTGAGAAACGCCTATTCATGTATGTATAAACTTGAGGACAAAGAAAACTTATGCTCCTTCAAAGTGAGACACTTTCCTCAGTATACAAAGGGAACAACAAATGAAGGCCATAGAACTACTTAGCTTACAAATGCTATTTGCCGTCTGTGAACTTTCTCCACTGTTTCTGAAAAAGATGAACTTTTCGAAATTTCTTCAACGTTTGAAGCAAATTGTTCCTTCCTCTAAGCGACTGGAACAAAATGACTCTGGTGTGACTCTAATATTTTGTTTATAAGATGTTTGGGTAGCGGGATATGAAGGGGAAGTGATATTTATAAGATGAAAATTAGCTACGCATTGGTTCATATGAGGTAGACACAACTTAAGACGAGAATGAAATGTATCTTTTATTCTGTGCACTGATATCTTCAAGTTAACACCTAGCAAAAGTTAGGGTATCATTATTATTATTATTATTATTATTATTATTATAATTATTATTATTATTATTATTATTATTATTATTATTATTATTATTATTATTATTATTATTATTATTATTATTATTATTATTATATATATATTATTATTATTATTATTATTATTATCATTATTATCATTATTATCATTATTATTATTATTATTATTATTATTATTATTATTATTATTATTATTATTATTATTATTATTATTATTATCATTATTATCATTATTATCATTATTATCATTATTATCATTATTGTTATTATTATTATTATTATTATTATTATTATTATTATTATTATTATTATTATTATTATTATTATTATTATTATTATTATTATTATCATTATCATTATTATTATTATTATTATTATTATTATTATTATTATTATTATTATTATTATTATTACTAGTAGTAGTAGTAGTAGTAGTAGTAGTAGTAGTAGTAGTAGTAGTAGTAGTAGTAGACTGTATGGAATAAGTGTAAGTTTGCTGTAAATGGTGAAGAGTTTTTACATGAATAGCAGAGCATGTGTGAGAGTCGGGAATGGTATGAGTGATTGGTTAGAGGTAAACGTGGGGTTACATCAAGGTTGTGTAATGTCTCCATGGTTGCTTATGTGCATATGGACGGAGTGGTATGGGATGTAAATGGAAAAAATATTAGACGGAGGTTTGGAACAGTGAGTGAGTATGGAAGGTTGTGGAAATTGACTCAGTTGCTCTTTCCTGATGATTCCTGTACTGGTGGCTGATACCGAGAATAAACTGAATCATTTGGTGACCGACTTTGTTAGGGTGTGTGAAAGAAGGAAGTTGCGAGTGAATATTGGTAAGAGTAAAGTCATGAGATGCACGAGGGGTGTTAATGTAGGAGTGAATGAGGTGTTGCTTGAAGAAGTTCAGAGTTTTAAGAATCTGGGGTCACATGTATCAAGGAGTGGATGAGATGATGCAGAGGTCAGTCATAGAGTGAAGGAAACAAGTAAATGTCTAGGAGGGTTGAAAAATGTAATGAGATATAGATATTCGGGAATGAATTCAAAGAGAAGGAAATATGAAGGTGTGATTGCGTCGACAGCATTGTATGGAGCAGAGACTTGGAATGCAAGAAAAGATGAAAGGAGCAATATGAATGGAATGGAGATGAGGTGTTTGAGAAGTATGATTGGTGTATCTAGAATGTGGAACGTTTGAAATGAGGAGGTCATGCAGAGAACGGGTGTTGAAAGAAAACTGTCGGATAGGTTAGATCAGAAAGTGTTGAGATGGTTTGGACACATGGAAAGGATGAGTGTTGAACGAATAGTGAAGAGAGTGTGGAGTGCAGAAGTGACTGGAGTTAGGTCAAGAGGAAAACTTAGAATGAGATGAATGGATGGCATGAAAAGGACACTGAATCTACGTGGAATGTCAGTGGAGCACGGAAGAAGCATGCAAGAGATAGGAATGAGTGGAGGAAGATTGTATATGCATGACACGGACCAAAAGGATTTCTCACATCTGATGGCTCAGTGAAATGTGATGGACGGGTGTGTGGGGAGTGCCAGTATTAGATGTAAAGTAGACATTAGTAACTAAATGTTATGTATTTATTTATGATTAGTATGCTTTGATACAAAAATATTCTTAAGGACTTCAGGCTTTACAGATATATAAATTCTTCATGAATATTGTTACAGTATGATATGCAAGCATTTATTTTCAAGGTATTTTTTTTTTTTACTCTTTTCAAGGATTATTTAGAGTACTGTAATTCAGGACACATATTTATAAGTTTTAAATACCTTCTTTGTAGTGAGGTTGGGGGAAACTGTAATATGAACAGAGTGGCATTTTGAGAGATTGCGTTCATTCTTAGTATAGCAGATATAGCTGTAAGGGTTGTTTCCCTTTTAGACCTTCTTTGGTGAAGTTGTTGCGCCTTGGCACAGTATTATGTGTCCTAGGTTCAAGTCATGGTCGGGGTTAAAATGAGTCATGTTTAACATATGATAATATGATTACTTGATTATTGCTGGTCCCAATGAGATTGCGATTTGAATTAAATGCGAAAATGAAGCCACGAGTGAAGTTGGGGGAAACAGTAATATGATCAGAGTGGCATTCAGATATAATGTGTTCACTCCTAGTATAGCAGATATAGCACTAAGGTTTGTTTCCCTTTTAGACCTTCTATGGTGTAGTTGGTAGCGCCTTTACACAGTATGTATGTGCCCTAGGTACAAGTCCCGGTCGGAGTAATAATGATTCATGTTTTCACATATGGTAATGTGCATATTTGAGTATCGTTGATCCCAAATGAGATTGATATTTGAATTAAATGCGAAAACGAAGATAAGAGTGAGGATGGGGAAAACTGTAATATGAACAGAGTGGTATTCAGATTGAATACGTTAATTCCTAGCATAGCAAATATAGCTGTAAGGTTTGTTTCCATTTTAGACCTTTTGTTTTGTTGTTGGTAGAGCCTTGCCACAGTAATTATGTGTCCTAGGTTCAAGTCCCAGTCCGGGTAAAAATTAATCATATATATATATATATATATATATATATATATATATATATATATATATATATATATATATATATATATATATATATATATAATATATATATATATATATATATATATATATATGAGTGAGTGTGAATGTGTGTGTGTGTGTTTGTGTGTGCTTGTGTGTGTATATATATATAAATAAATATATATATATATATATATATATATATATATATATATATATATATATATATATATATATATATATATATATATATATATATATATATATATATATATATATATATATATATATATATATATATATATATTATATATATATATATATATATATATATATATATATATATATATATATATATATATATATATATATATATATATATATATATATATAGATATATATATATATATATATATATATATATATATATATAAATATATATACATATACATATATATATATATATATATATATATATATATATATATATATATATATATATATATATATATA
The DNA here is from genome assembly GCA_037179515.1 of Halocaridina rubra. Lineage (NCBI taxonomy): Eukaryota > Metazoa > Arthropoda > Malacostraca > Decapoda > Atyidae > Halocaridina > Halocaridina rubra. Next base: position 76,312 of record JAXCGZ010007610.1, read on the forward strand.
TGTATATATAAATATATATATATATATATATATATATATATATATATATATATATATATATATATATATATATATATATATATATATATATGAGTGTGTGATTACCTAATTGTGATTACCTAATTGTGTTTACGGGAAACAGCCCAAAGCTCGTATCTTCCCGTCTCCTGATCGGTTCCATTTTATACTTAGTCATACTTATCATACCTGTCCTTAAAACTATGGATTGAGATAGCATTAACTACCTCCTCGCTTAGCTAATTCCAATTATCAACTACTCTTACACTGAAAAAGTATTTCCTTACATCCTGCAAAGAAGTTTTCTTACGAAGCTTCAAACTATGACCTCTAGTTCTAGAGCCAGCCATATCAAAATATCGATCCCTATCCACTCTATCATAACCATGAAGGAATTTAAAGACTGTCACCATATCCCCCCTCACTCTTCTAGCTTCGAGTGATGGTAAGTCTAATTCCCTCAGCCTCTCCTCATAACCGAGATTGCGTATTTTTGGCACCAGTTTCGTGGCATGTCTTTGAACTTTTTCAAGCTTAGCTATGTGCTTTTTCAAGTGCGGATTCCAAAAGGGGGCTGCATATTCGAGTTTTGGCCTCACATAGGTTACATAAATATTTCTGAACATTTCCTTGTCCATGTGCCTGAAGGCTACCCTTACATTTGATAAGAATGCATATGCTGCCCTTACTATGCCATTTATATGTATTTCTGGAGACAAATCTGCCAGAATGTTTACTCCTAGATCTCTCTCATTTTCTGTCTCTTGAAGTTGTACTCCAGCCACCGAGTAGTCAAGCTTGGGCCTTCTTGCACTTGTACCCATTCTCATTACCTTACATTTTGAAGTATTGAATTTCATTAGCCACTTTTCTGACCACTCATGCAGATTATTTAGATCCTCCTGAAGTTCTCTACCATTGTTCTCGTTTTTTACTTTCTTCACAATCTTTGCATCATCTGCAAACATATTCATGAATGAATTTACAGACTCTGGTAGGTCATTTACATATACAAGGAACAAAAGTGGCCCTAAAACTGAACCCTGTGGAACTCCACTACTAACTCTTCTCCATTCAGACACTGAGTGTCTTACTCTAACCCTCTGTTCCCTTCCTTCTAAGTAAGTTTTTATCCATTCCAAAACATTTCCACCTATTCTAGCCATTGATT
>JAXCGZ010007610.1:85000-95000 GCA_037179515.1 Halocaridina rubra
CCCCACCCTATGATTATCACAATCTCTGATCTATTCGTGCCCCTGGCAAAGTTCTAACTAACTGTGTCTGCCCTGGGTGGTTCTTGAAATACCCCCGGGGCAGGGCGTGGCTTGACATCCAATCCTGCCAATGAACTCGAGTGACATCTAGTCCTGCAAATCAACGCCAGGTTCGAAGTGGAGTCCGCCCCTATTTTGGGGTGGAGCTGTTTCAACAAACCTATAGAACGGAAAAGTTCCAGGTCAGAGCGTGGCTATTGGGTAACTCTCCAGGGCATGTACATACCTACGGGTTAAATGTTTGTGTTTCTTGTGGTTTAGGAATTGGCTGACTTCTTGGCCTTTCCCACCCTCCTCAGGCACTCCATGTCGGATGCCAAGTCTCATGGGTCCGGTCATATATCTCCTTGACACTTTCTACAAACATTGGCTGTACTAAAGAAAACAATTGGGAGAGTATTCCATTTCACCCTTGACTTCTAGCCTCACATGTTTCTCTTCACGCCTTGTGGTGTTTTCGAGGACCGAGGGTCCCTTATCCTGTAGGCCTCTTGGGGGTGCATGTAATAAAATATCTGTGCCCTCGACCAACCGTTACCCCTCAAGATTTGTTACAAGTTTCAGATTCTGGCTTCAGTATGACTGAAGTCATACGACATCCCTCCCAACCAAAACTGAAATATCTCTTATTTCAGTCGAAGCATGGGATAATTTTTCGAGAGCTCTTGGACATATCCTAGCTAACATTAGTTTACAATAGAAATGGGGCCGAATTATTTAAGCTATTTTCTAAAAATTCCTAGTTCTATGAACACTAAACAATCTTTAGTACAAACATTCCTATATTCAACAAATACAATTAATTTTAATCATTAGGATTTCAGTGTGTAACTACTCATTATTAAATACTAATTAAGATCACAAGTTAGTTTAGATCATGACGTTACTGTGTCTACTTCTCTCCTTTTTTCAAAAGATTTACAAAAGTTGGTTAGCTACAGTAAAAAGATAAATCATGTAGAACATTTAAAATGCGATAGACAATAACATAAATGGAAACTTCCTATCGTTACTATGGGGCATTGATTTGTCTTAAAATTAGGCCTTAAAAACTACTCCTGAATCAAACTATTGGTTACGATGTGAAAAGTCAGAAAACATTCATCATTCCAATGTGCAATTCCTATCCAGAGACAAACTGATATGAGAACTCAATGAACACAAAGATTAAATCATGATTCAAACAATGACAATGCTAAAGCAAAACACTAATATTATTCAAACAGAAGACAACTTATTACTGTCGGTGCAAATCATACAATCCATCAAAGGCACTTATTCAAAACTATCATTAAGGGAGTCTCTGAGTTGTCGCTTGAACTTATCTTAAAACTAGGTAAGACAAGTAATAAAAGGGGACCTTTTCTTTCCCATTTTTTTCAGTTCTAAAGCGTGGGTTGTTCTTTCCAACAACTAATAAGGGATTTTTAAATACCCTTCTTTCTCTCTGGGATTTCATCAATTCGTTTACATGGCATTAAAGAGTGTTTTTTTTTTCGGACTAGGACGACTTTTGTTTTCTCTGTCCCTTGCTCATGAATTCTTGCTAGGCGCAATTCCACGGTTTCTCTCTGGGATTTCATTTTTTCACTCCCCCGCCGTCCTTGCTGCAGGCCCAGGTTTGTTACCATAAATTATCTCCATTTCCAAGATAGGCAAGACAAAGAGGAAGTGATCGATGCATCTTTCTAATCCTTCCAGCCTGGCTTTCTCGTCCCACCCTCGGCCGATCTTGACTAAGACCACCACGCAGGAGACCTGCAACGTCACAGCGATTTCTCTTCCGTACGGCAATCCACACGTACCTTCGAAGCAGACCTCGGGATGAAAATTTGAACCTATGTCACTACTACAGTTGTAAGAAAGGTTCCCTATGACTTCAGGGTACCAACAATGGCCATACGTTGGTAATCGAGGCTATACTTTGCCTCCCCTGCAACTGCAAGTGATTGCAATCTCTATTCAATGGGCACTAGGGACTTGTCTGAGCGGACAAAATCTAAAGACTTTTAGAACTTGCAGGTCGGGGCTGCCTAGGAATAGGGTGGTAATGGAAGGTATGTGTCTACACAACTAGATTATTATTCCAAGATACTTAGGGCTTAGCAACTGCTACATAGCATTACTCTACTATAAATGTCAAAAAGAACAATCATTAAATGCTGAGAAAAGCCACTAAAGAAATATTCTTATTAGCGGTGGCTACAGTAACATCAAGTATGAATTCAGATAAAAGATACAAATCATCAGGTTACTGCTGATTACATTACAAAAATAATAATTAGCAACAGGCCATTGAGAGATAGCAACAATAACAGTAATCATAATAACATAACTAATAATCATGATCAAAATAAGAATAATAAACAATAAAAATAAGTATACTAAATCAGAAATATCAATATATATACAATGGAGACTGGCATTCAGAAGTAAGAACAGAGTTCTATACTTATACTTCATAGTAATGCTCATTCTAACATAGTCTCTTTTACTATTTAAATTCCTGCTGTCATAATCTATGTATATATATAGAGCACAAGTGGCAACTCGCTGGCTCCACAATTTGTCAATGGGAGTTTTATCTATTCTCTAAACAGTTGCGACATGTGGCAAAAATATTTATGCAAATGGCGGTACTACCGATGTCTTATCAGTATTTATGCAATAACAGCATGCAACAATCTATCGACTGCAATAAAATGTAGGCACAATTATCGCCTAGCTTCGCTGGAAAAAAACACAAAAAGAAGAATCAATGACTGCAACATTCTTTTAGCATTGAACGGAGCCTCTGTCAGTCTCAGAGTCGAGTGAAAGGTAGGAGAGAGAGAGGGAGAGAGAGAGAGAGAGAGAGAGAGAGAGAGAGAGAGAGAGAGAGAGAGAGAGAGAGAGAGAGAGAGAGAGAGAGGGCGACCTTGAAATATGTCGTGGTCTCCACCCTGTGTCAGCTGAGACGGGCCTCTTCCTTTTACTTGTACTGAAAATAAAAAATTGTCGCAGAGTATCTCTAATAATAAAATAAATAAACAAATGAACGTGAACAAACGTTAGCAATGACTATCGATAGAGTCTTACGTTTATTGTCAGCGGCTATTCTTATTTCGTCATTAACAAAAACAAAAGCAAAAAGAACTTACTGTACAACTGCAGAACTGTCGAAGCATAAATCCATTCCTTTCTGTTTAATCTTGATAAGGACTTTACTGTAACAGCATACACATCCTCGTCTATAATGACAATTCTTTTCTTGCTATAAATCAGAGGGTTGAGTCGGAGCGCACCCACTCTGATGAAATTAAAACAAAAGATTAAAATCATATGTGACACTATCCCTACTACTATCAACAAAAGTACAAATATCTTTTTCTTAACAGACGTCTTATAATGACTTAAATATCATTAGTTTTAAATTTAAAACTCAGCAGATAATCTCTAATAATCTCAATTATCTTAATTAGCTCAATTATAATTTTAAATTCATAACAGTAACAGGATTAACATTAATTATTTCTAGATAATCTTTTCAAAACTCTTTAATTAAGATTTTAAAGATTTCTTCAATACAAAAAGAACTATATAACAAAAACGGGAATCTGAAAAAATATAAAAAGTCTGTCCCTGTGTATGCAATAATAAAAACAAAAAGTATATTTCATTAGCAACAGTAAAGAATGCATTTTGCTTAAGTTTCAAATTCTCGTACGGAGTTGTACATGGACAATTCAAACATAAAATATATATATTCTTTTACTATCTCGAATTTGACTTATTTAAATTACTATACAACAGAATTTCCTCCAGAACCGGGAGAAGTTCGACTTATAACTGTTTCTGTCTGTTTGCTTTTACGGGGGGGTGCGCATGTGGGCGCTGTTTTCTCCCCTGTTCTTTTGGCTTCTGGATCAACTTCTGCTCTCTCAAATACGGGAAACAGCTGTGTAACATTCTTGTTGTCATTTCGTGTCAGCTCTCACTCTTTCTTTATGACCAAGCTGAAATAATTTTGATAAACATTATCATGGCTAAAACTCGCAAAGTTTTTATTTTATCAATCTGACATATCTCTTCAGACAAATAATGTATATACTGCAGCTAGCAAAGAAAATAAAGAATCATTCATAGATTCACGTCCTTTATCACGTAACATCTATCTTGGAATCTCTCGGAAATCGAATAATAATCTCAATGGCGGAGTAGGGGACAAAACAAAAATAAAACAAACTTGGCATCTCAACCATATCTGGGCAGGTGGAGAATCACTTTCTCAAACATATCCCTCACTAGATATTGCAACAGCGCATCACCAGCTGTTTGTGGCTGTGCTGGGGATTTGTCCTCGTCTGACGCAAGCAAACTCATTTTTAATTTAAGAAATGAGTTGGCCGCAGTCAGGCAGGATGTCAGATCCTTAGCTGAGGAGAACAGGGATCTGAGAGGTAAAGTAGAGGTGTTAACCAGGAAGGGTCGATTGAATAATGAAGACGACTGGAAAGTTGTGAATAAGGGTTCAACGAAAATGGTTCTTAAGAAAAATGATACTTTTAGACTACAGGTTGCTAATTCATTTAGGTCACTTAGAGATGAATGTGACAGTGGCGGCAGCAATTCTTCAGGAACCATAGAGTCAGATAGGTGTACTAGCGATCGTAAAAATGGAAGTGGGAAAAGCTCTCAGGTCAAGAGCCTAGGTAAGTCTCCCAAGGTCGGAGTAACCCATCCTCCGGATAAGTCTCGTGCTTTGGTAATTGTAGGGGATTCACTATGCAGATATGTAGACAGGAAACTCAGGCATAGAGTTAGAGGAAAATATTTTTTCCCTGGAGCAGGTATGAAGAAGGTGGGTGAGTCAATAAATAGCTGGATTGAGAAAAAAGATGTTGTTTGTTTGATAGCTGGGGGAAATGACGCGCAGGATGGTAGAAGTGAAGAGCTTATTAGGTTGTATAGACAAGCCCTGGATAAGATTAGGAAAAGGGGTGCAGTTCCTGTGATGTGTGGTATTCTCCCTAGGCTTAGCCAAAGTTCAGAGTGGTGGTCTCGAGCAATAGGAGTAAATGCTAGGATGAAAGTCTTCTGTCGGGAGAATAATATAGGTTTTATAGACGGGTGGGATCACTTCACTAGTCGTAAGCATATGTATGCAAGGGATGGAGTGCATCTCTCTAATTCAGGTGTCTCGGTATTGGCTGGTATGATAGACAGAGAGGTAGGGGGGTTTTGTTAGACACAAATAATGAAATGATTAATACTTGTGCAGAGAAATTAGTCAGTAAGGGTTCAGTAAATAGTGGGTCAAATAACTGGGAGTCTAAGGATAAGAACCATTTGTTACATAGAACAAATATTAACAAAAAGAATAGCCACAAGAAGGGTGAAGCTAGAGAAAGTTTAAAAGTATATTATACAAATAGCCGTAGTTTAGGTAACAAGATAGAAGAACTGAGAGCCATAGTATGTAGTGAGAGACCGGATATAATATGCATTAGTGAAAGTTGGATTAAATTAGAAAGCAAACACCTTAAAGCTGAGTACATAATTACAGGATATAAACTTTATAATGCTGATCGTAGTGCAGATAAAAGAGGGGGAGGGGTAATTATGTATATTAAAGATAGCCTCAGAAGCTGCATTAAGTCTGGAATTAAGACAAATCTAAATTCAGAAACCTTATGGGTTGAAATTAAAAATAATATAGAAAGTCTAGTTGTAGGAGTAGTCTACAGACCACCTGATCTAGATAATATAGAGTCGCAAGTTATATACGATGAAATTTCTAAAGTGAGCAGGTCAAATAGAGTTTGCATTGTAGGCGATTTTAATTTTAGACATATTAACTGGGAAACCATAACAGGTGATAGTAGCTCTAAGGAGTTTTTGGAAGTAGTAGAAGACAATTTCCTTTCTCAGCATGTACATGAAGCAACACGGGGGGTGAATACACTAGATTTAGTTCTTAATAATAGAGAGAATATGGTTACACATTTAGAAGTTGGTGAAAAATTGGGCAACAGTGACCATGATTCCATTAGATTTAACATAATTTTCAAGGAAACTATAAAGGAAAATAAGAATATTGTTCCAAACTTTAGAGCAGGAGATTTTGAGGGCTTAAAAACTAAATTATCTAATGAGGTATGGGAAGGGATTTCTGGGGTACAGATGTGGGTAGTTAATCCAGCAAGTCAGGTCGCAGGTAGCGGATTACCCCGAAATTTGGGTACCACAGGCCAAGGATTATCACAAGATAAGATCAATACATTAAATTCTCTCACAGGAAAGAACAGCAGCCCGTCAGTTAATATAAATTTGGATGAGGAATATAACAATTTTGTCATGACTCTTAAGAATAGTCAGAGAGACTATATTCCCATGAAACATTGCAGATCAAGAAAAAATGACCCTAAATGGATGAACAATAGAATAAAGAATCTTATAGGTATTAAAAGAGGAATATACAGGAAACTAAAAAGAGGTGAAGAGCAGGTAAGGCAGCAATATATACAGTTAAACAGGGAAGTTAAAAAGATAGTTAGAGAGTCGAAAAGAAAATACGAAGTTCGAATAGCAGGAGAAGCTAAAGAAAATCCTAAAGGGTTTTATCAACATTATCAAACAAAATTTAAGGAAAAAGTCGGACCAATTGAAGTAGCCAATGGCCATATCACAGATGACGATAAAGTGATGTGTACATGTTTAAATGATTATTTCTTATCTGTATTTACAAATGAAAACTTGGAAAATATTCCGGAAGTAGAATCCATTTACAGAGACAGTCCCGATAATATACTTAATTCAATAAATATTACGAGAGAGGAGGTAATAAAAGAAATAGATAAATTAAAGGCTCATAAATCTCCGGGACCTGATGGAATATATGCTAGAATATTAAAGGAATGCAAGGAAGAGCTTAGTTGTCCTCTAACTGCATTATTTAATAATTCAATAAAATTAGGATCGGTACCCATGGAGTGGAAATTGGCAGATGTGGTACCAATATTTAAAAAAGGAGAACGTGTTAAAAAGAATAATTATAGGCCGGTAAGTTTAACGTCAACAGTGGGTAAGATTCTAGAATACATATTTGCAAATAAAATAAGGGCACATCTAGAATTACACAGACTGATAAAACTTTCACAACACGGGTTTCTTAAGGGTTTTTCGTGCCTTACAAACTTACTGTCTTTTTATTCAGAAGTTTACGAGGCAGTAGATTGTGGCAAAGAATATGATACAATATATCTAGATTTTAGCAAAGCTTTTGATAGAGTTCCTCACAAAAGATTAGTTAAAAAGCTGGAAGCTCATGGTATAGGAGGAGCTGTGCTCAGATGGATCAAACAATGGTTAAAAGACAGAAAACAGAGGGTTTGCATAAATGGAGAGAAATCAGAGTGGGGCTCGGTTACAAGCGGGGTACCACAAGGCTCGGTACTGGGTCCTCTATTATTCATCGTATATCTAAATGATCTGGATTCGGATATCAGTAGTAACCTAAGTAAATTCGCAGACGACACTAAAATAGGTAGAACTATAAATGGAAAAGAAGACATTCATGCTTTACAGGAAGATCTAAATAGATTATCTGAATGGTCGGACAAATGGCAAATGGAATTTAATGTTGAAAAATGTAAAGTAGTTAAAATGGGTACTATAAAAGACAATACTAGTTATAAGCTAAATAACCATGAAATCATGAGTTCTCAGTGTGAAAGGGATTTGGGAGTTCTTGTGAGTAGTAGTCTTAAGCCAAGAGAGCAATGCACAGCAGTCAGAAATAAAGCAAACAGAATTTTAGGATTTATCTCAAGAAGCGTCAGCAATAGGACGGAAAAAGTTATTTTGCAGCTCTATCTTGCATTAGTTAGGCCCCATTTAGATTATGCTGTGCAATTCTGGTCACCCTATTATAGAATGGAAATTGAATCCTTGGAGAGAGTGCAACGAAGAATGACCAAGATGATACACAATATCAGAAATCTACCATATGAGGACAGATTAAAAAACTTAATCTACATTCTCTAGAGAGGCGAAGAGTTAGGGGGGATATGATTGAAGTGTATAAATGGTTTAAAAGGATTAACAAGGGAGATATTAATAAAGTTTTAAAAATTCATGATCAAACCAGAACTCGTAATAATGGATTTAAGCTTGATAAATTTAGGTTCAGAAGGGAAATTGGTAAAAATTGGTTTGGTAATAGAGTAGCTGATGCATGGAACAAGCTTCCTAGTAGGATAGTAAATGCCAATACCTTAGACACCTTCAAATGTAGATTAGATAGACATATGACAGAGGTAGGGTGGGTATGAATAGGTTAGTGCTTATTAGAAAAATCATAAAAAGAAAAACAGAATAAATAAGTAGAGTAGAATAGAATAGGTTAGACATGCTGAAAATACAATTCAAAAATGGAGCTGCCTCGTGTGTGCCAGTAGGCATGTTGCAGTGTCCTCTATTCTTATGTTCTTATGTTCTTATTTGCATCACTATTACTATATATATAATATATATATATATATAATATATATATATATATATATATATATATATATATATATATATATATATATATATATATATATATATATATATATATATATATATATATATATATATATATATATATATATATATATATATAATATATATATATATATATATATATATATATATATATATATATATATATATATATATATATATAGTATATATATATATATATATATATATATATATATATATATATATATATATATATGTTATGAGCTTTATGAGGTTTGCATAAATGGAGAAGGGTTTGCATAAATGGAGAGAAATCAGAGTGGGGCTCGGTTACTAGCGGGGTAGCACAAGGCTCGGTACTGGGTCCCCTATTATTCATCGTATATCTAAATGATCTGGATTCGGATATCAGTAGTAACCTAAGTAAATTCGCAGACGACACTAAAATAGGTAGAACTATAAATGGAAAAGAAGACATTCATGCTTTACAGGAAGATCTAAATAGATTATCTGAATGGTCGGACAAATGGCAAATGGAATTTAATGTTGAAAAATGTAAAGTAGTTAAAATGGGTACTATAAAAGACAATACTAGTTATAAGCTAAATAACCAGGAAATCATGAGTTCTCAGTGTGAAAGGGATTTGGGAGTTCTTGTGAGTAGTAGTCTTAAGCCAAGAGAGCAATGCACAGCAGTCAGAAATAAAGCAAACAGAATTTTAGGATTTATCTCAAGAAGCGTCAGCAATAGGACGGAAAAAGTTATTTTGCAGCTCTATCTTGCATTAGTTAGGCCCCATTTAGATTATGCTGTGCAATTCTGGTCACCCTATTATAGAATGGAAATTGAATCCTTGGAGAGGGTGCAGCGAAGAATGACCAAGATGATACACAACATCAGAAATCTACCATATGAGGACAGATTAAAAAAACTTAATCTACATTCTCTAGCGAGGCGAAGAGTTAGGGGGGATATGATTGAAGTGTATAAATGGTTTAAAGGGATTAACAAGGGAGATATTAATAAAGTTTTAAAATTTCATGATCAAACCAGAACTCGTAATAATGGATTTAAGCTTGATAAATTTAGGTTCAGAAGGGAAATTGGTAAAAATTGGTTTGGCAATAGAGTAGCTGATGCATGGAACAAGCTCCCTAGTAGGATAGTAAATGCCAATACCTTAGACACCTTCAAATGTAGATTAGATAGACATATGACAGAGGTAGGGTGGGAATGAATAGGTTAGTGCTTGTTAGAAAAACCATAAAAAGAAAAATAGAATAAATAAGTAGAGTAGAATAGAATAGGTTAGACATGCTGAAAATACAATTCAAAAATGGAGCTGCCTCGTGTGTGCCAGTAGGCATGTTGCAGTGTCCTCTATTCTTATGTTCTTATGTTCTTATACAAATACTCTGATATGGCATGCAGAAG
>JAXCGZ010007610.1:105000-110000 GCA_037179515.1 Halocaridina rubra
ATATATATATATATATATATATATATATATATATATATATATATATATATATATATATATATATATATATATATATATATATATATATATATATATATATATATATATATATATATATATATATATATATATATATATATATATATATATATATATATATATATATATATATATATATATATATATATATATATATATATGTATATATATATATATATATATATATATATATATATATATATATATATAAATATGTATGTATATATATATATATATATATATATATATATATATATATATATATATATATATTTATATATATATAATGATCTTTGATTATTGCGAAATCTGAAAGAAATGGAAAAATAAGTCACTTTTTCCCCAGTATCACTGCATCCAAAATCACTTCTTTTACAACAAATTCAAGCAAATTATTATAAAAAAAAATTTATATAGATAGTCACATCTTTCACTGAAAAATAAGTGTTTAGATTTCTTACTTTTGCGAATACAGTAATATTACCTTACTAATGTCCATGTATTATTTCCATGTATTTAACTGCCAGCCAGCTTTCATCATCCTCTCCTGTTTCTGTATTTCTATCTATTTCATATTTCCATCATGGTTCTCCTGAGGAGTGGTATTGACACCATGTTTTATGGTTGTTTATCTTTTATTTAGGGTGTGATCCTGCTTTTGTTTTTACACGAGAACAAGATATTCTTTTCCTTGAGCCTCACGATATTTTGCGATGTTCTCCCTAAATGGCCCAGATGCCCGGAAAGCTATGTATTCCGTGAGGTGGCGAGATCAAATACGATGGTGATCACTGAACCTCAGAATTAGGTATTTTAGGAAAGAGTGGTGTAGATACATAGTTCCCACCTCTGTGAAGAATTCACGTGATTGCTGGTTAGGTTTATTTGTTAGGTCAGCCATGTTGGTTTTGGAGTAAAGCCTCCGTTGTAAAGGGGGGTTTACACGGTCAAACGGTTCGTTGAACGCGGTTCGACAGACAAGTGTGTGAAGTGATGTTCGAACGTGTGAACGGGGTATGTGTTCGACAACCAAATGCCCTGTTCACACTTTCGAACATCACTTCAAACACCTGTCTGTCGAACCGCGTTCGACGAACCGTTTGACCGCGTAAACCGCCCTTTAGGAAAGAGTGGTGTGGAGGGCGAAATCACCCTATTTGGTAAGGGCATTGTGGGGGACAAATCATTCATTTAGGAAAGAGAGTAACGCAAGATAAAGCCCCTCACTTAGAAAAACAAAACTTCGGACTGGTATTACAAAATATGGTGAGGTTCGATTTAGTTAGGTTAGTTAATATAGATGATGGGGGTCTTGGATGATCCCCCTAGTTAGAAAATGAAGCCTGTTTGGATGAAGCCTTTCATTAGGAATGTTTTACCAGTGGGTTTTGATGTTTCTTCAACAACTGTGTTTTTTATTTCTCGTAAAATCTCTAAATTTTTTAATATTTCCCAATTCAGTTCCCATCCTCTCTCCAGCAGTGGTGGAGGAGCAGCTGAGCACTTCACAAAGCTAACCATATCCGACAGAAAAAGAATGTCATTTTTATTACACGTTTATTTATATATCCTCTTTTATAGAAAATAGAAACTAAACTTCCTAAATTGAAATACTGTACTTGGATGTGTGTGTGTGTGTGTGTGTGAGAGAGAGAGAGAGAGAGAGAGAGAGAGAGAGAGAGAGAGAGAGAGAGAGAGGAGAGAGAGAGAGAGAGAGAGAGAGAGAGAGAGAGAGAGAGAGAGAGAGAGAGAGAGAGAGACTGTATCTTTAAATTGGCTTGGTGATCAAAGGAAATGACATCATAAATTCAAGGAACGTAATTTTTTCACCCTAAATAAATTGTGTTCTTTTTTCTAGTTATTTTCTGAAAGGTAAAAGATTATTTTGTGGAGGATTTTGTATGAAGATACAAAAAATACTGGATTCTTGATAATACATAATGTTACACTGATATATGTAATAGTTAAGAAATTTTTTACTATAATAAAAATTCTTCCTATTGCGTTTAGATGTCGTCTTTAGTAACTCGTGCATTAGAACCAGCTGATGTCATAATTAGACTTATCAAAAGCTTTGACAGTGTAGACCATGAAAATTATTATTAACAAAAGTACTAACCTAAATATTGACTCGATCTGGATTAGAGAGTATCTATCTAAATGCACATAGTCTATCCGTCTTAACAGCATTATCTCTACTCTAAAAAAAATATCAATTGATGATCCCCAGGGATCAGTCCATTTACGTATATGATCTATCTGATTTAATTTCCGACTGTTTAGTTGTACAATATGCAAATGACACTCAGCTACTCCTTACTGGTGATATTAATAATCTCCCAGAGCTAACCTTAAGGGCAGAAAACACTCTGTCAAAAATTAAAACCTAATTTCAAGATTTGGGCTGCTCATTAACGAAAGTAAAACACATTGCATGTTTATTGGTTCAAGGCTCCATATAGCACAAATTCCAGAACACACAACAATTAATTTTTGCGGCATTATCATCACACCTAGCAAGCTGTCAAAAATCTAGGAATTTACTTTGGTAACTCTATGTTGTTTGATTTCCATATAGAAAGAGTATGCAAAAAGGTTACAAGAACATTAATGTACTTATCACGTATAAAAGACAAGTTTGAGGCTACCAGTTGAATAACCGTTGTCGAATCTCTAGCCCTAAGTCACATTAATTATTCTACAACTGTATGGGGAATTACCACAACGACTCAGATAAGCAGAATACAGAAGTTTATTAATTGTGTAGTTCGAGTTGCCCTGGGAGGAAATATAAAATATGACCACATCACACCAGCTCTCATAAAACTTGAGTGCTGCGAGCAGAAATGATATCGCCTATGCTAGTTTCGTTTTTGTATACAAAATTTCTGAACCATCATTATCCTAACTGGCTATTTAATTTCAAAACAATCAGGGATATAAGGGGAACCAACACAATACAGAGTAGTGAGCTCTTCATTCAGAGAACAAACACAGATGCATGTTCAAAGATGATCACTATCAAAGGGCCAACACTCTTGAACAATAGTCCAGAACATCTTAAAAATTCATCCTCCTTCACAGCTTTCAAAGTAAAACTTAAAAGCGTAATCTTAGTTTTGTAAAAGAATAGCCTTTGTCAAATGGAGGTAAATGCTTGTTTGCTTGTTTGTTTGTTTGTTGACCAGTTAACACTCAGTCAGCTAATCAGAATTTTGAGGTGATCGTGTTTGTGACTTATTTAAAACCAATAAATACAGGTTTATGAATTTCTGCTTGTTATTGTTTTTAAGCAACAGATTTTGAAATCAGAAATTCTGTCATTCATCATGACGCTTACAAATCTCTCTCTCTCTCTCTCTCTCTCTCTCTCTCTCTCTCTCTCTCTCTCTCTCTCTCTCTCTCTTCTCTCTCTCTCTCTCTCTCTCTCTCTCTCTCTCTCTCTCTCTCTCTCTTTTACCCATTTTTATATTCTTATCAAAGGCGGAAATATTTTTGAATTCAAAAGAGATAAAAAATTTAATTATTCAGTCTTTTGGCTGTAATATAGAGGGAAACGAAGACAGTGACGAATTAGAAGTACCCAGAGGCTGATTTACTTTTACCCTCACTGTTGACATCTTATTAGATCCAAACTCATATCGGCAGGGATGAAGAAATGATCATCAGCGTTCAAAAAAGCTTGATGCTGTGGCATTTATAACTTAGATATAATTATTCTCGATGATAGAAAGTTTAGTAATCTTAAAGAAATTGAAAATAAATACCATTATTACTGCTATTAATTTAACTTCCTTTCATTCATCCCAAGTTGAAATGAGTGTTATGGGGCCTCTTCCATAGAGCTTTTCGAATTTGTAGCCCTATATATAAGTGTGTGTGTGTGTGTGTGTGTGTGTGTGTGTGTGTGTGTGTGTGTGTGTGTGTGTGTGTGTGTGTGTGTGTGTGTGTGTGTGTGTGTGTGTGTGCGCTTTGTAATGCATTTTAAGTAAGGTTATTCAATTTTATTTTATCGGCATTAGAATAATTTACACCCACTATATATTATTTTAATTTTGATATTGATAGCTCCTTCCTTTGCAGACCAGATAATTACGCCGTACTTAACAATGTTGTGGTAAAACAGTCAAAATTATTAAGGAAGTAGTGTGTTACTCTATCTGTGGGTAAAAATAAGTTTTAAATAAAATAGTGGGTGTAAATACTTATACAGATGTTTCAAATCTTGAGCATATGCTGTTTAGTTTATAATGATAATAATAATAATAATAATGATAATAATAATAATAATAATAATAATAAGAAGAAGAAGAAGAAGAAGAAGAAGAAGAAGAAGAAGAAGAAGAAGAAGAAGAAGAAGAAGAAGAAGAAGAAGAAGAAGAAGAAGAAGAAGAAGAAGAAGAAGAATATTCATAACAATAATAATAATAATAATAATAATAATAATAATAATAATAATAATAATGATAATAATGATAATAATGATAATAATAATAATAATAATAATAATAATAATAATAATAATAATAATAATAATAATAATAATAATAATAATAATAATAATAATAATAATTATTATTATTATTATTATTATTATTAGTATTATTATTATTATTATTATTATTATTATTATTATTATTATTATTATTATTATTATTATTATTATTATTGTTATTATTATTTTTATTATTATTATTATTATTATTATTGTTATTATTATTTTTATTATTATTATTATTATTATTATTATTATTATTATTATTATTATTATTATTATTATTATTATTATTATTATTATTATTATTATTGTTATTATTATTATTATTATTATTATTATTATTATTATTATTGTAATTATTATTTTTATTATATTATTATTATTATTATTATTATTATTATTATTATTATTATTATTATTATTATTATTATTATTATTATTATTATTATTATTATTATTATCA
>JAXCGZ010007610.1:120000-122500 GCA_037179515.1 Halocaridina rubra
ATTTTGCATTTTTGGATCTGGAGAAAGCATATGATAGAGTTGATAGAGAGGCTATGTGGAATGTTTTGAGATTATATGGAATTAATGGTAAATTGTTGCATGCAGTGAAGAGTTTGTATGTGCGCAGTAGAGCTTGTGTTAGGGTAGGGAATGAAGTGAGTGAGTGGTTTCCAGTGAGTGTGGGACTGAGACAGGGATGTGTGATGTCACCATGGCTGTTCAATTTGTATATTGATGGAGTCATAAGAGAGGTGAATGAGCGAGTGCTTGTCGAGGTTTGAGAATGGTAGATGGGGATGATAACGAGTGGGAACTGAATCCGTTGCTGTTTGCAGATGATACTGTGGTGGTGGCAGATTCAGAGAAGCTGTATCTGTTAGTGTCAGAATTTGGAATGGTGTGAGAGAAGGAAGTTGTGAGTGAATGTGGGAAAGAGTAAGGTTATGAGGTGTACAAGAAATGAGGATGGTGCTGGATTGAATGTTATGTTAAATGGAGAGACAGTTGAGGAAGTTAATCAGTTTAAGTATTTAGGCTCGGTTATAGCTGCAAATGGTGGAGTAAAAGCAGATGTGTGTCACAGAATGAATGAAGGATGTAAAGTGTTGGGTGCATTGAAAGGAATGATGAAGAATAGAGGGTTGGATATGAATGTTAAGAAAGTTTTGTATGAGGAAGTGGTTGTGCCTACTGTGATGTATGGACCAGAGTTATGGGGTATGAAAGTAACTGAGAGACAGAAACTAAATGTGTTTGAGATGAAATGCCTGAGGAGTATGATTGGTGTATCTTGACTGGATAGGGTTAGGAATGAATTGGTGAGAGCAAGAACGGGTGTGAGGAGAGTAATTGCAGCCAGAGTAGATATGAATGTTCTGAGATGGTTTGGCCATGTAGAAAGGATGGATGATGAAAGGCTGCTGAAAAAGGTGATGAATGCGAGAGTTGATGGGAGAAATGCTAGAGGGAGGCCTAGGTTTGGTTGGCTGGATGGAGTAAGGAGAGCCGTGAATGATAGGAGGATGGATGTGAGGGAAGCAAGCGAGCGCGCTAGAAATAGGAATGAGTGGCGAGCGATTGTGACGCAGCTCTGATGGGCATCTGCTGTTACCACAGAGGTAGCCCTGTGGTAGGGGCAGTAGGAGGAGTTGGCAGTTGTGAAGCGACACAGGTTGTGAAAGAGCCGGGAGGATGGGCTGTGGCACTCCAGCAGTGCCATCTGAACGGTCGCTAGCTCCCTCGTCATTGCCCATAGAGCAAAGTAATCCCCTTATTGTTTTCCTTTCTTGATGTCGGCTACCCCCCAATTAAAGGGGGAAGCAGTCAAGGTAGATACATACATATATATATATATATATATATATATATATATATATATATATATATATATATATATATATATATATATATATATATATATATATATATATATATATATATATATATATATATATATATATATATATATATATATATATATATATATATATATATATATATATATATATATATACATGTATATATATACATATATATATATATATATATATATATATATATATATATATATATATATATATATATATATATATATACATATATATATATATATATATATATATATATATATATATATATATATATATATATATATATATATATATGAAGCAAATAAATGCCCATAAATAAAACACCATAAGAAGCGAAGATATAATATATATTACGACTGGACTCCAGTCCTCTTCAGGTAAAAATTTATTTCGCATATATATATATATATATATATATATATATATATATATATATATATATATATATATATATATATATATATATATATATATATATATATATATATATATAATATATATATATATATATATATATATATATATATATATATATATATATATATATATATATATATATATATATATATATATATATATATATATATATATATATATATATATATATATATATATATATATATATATATATATATATATATATATATATATATATATATATATATATATATATATATATATATATATATATATATATATATATATATATATATATATATATATATATATATATATATATATATATATATATATATATATATATATATATATATATATATATATATATATATATATATATATATATATATATATATATATATATATATATATATATATATATATATATATATATATATATATATATATATATATATATATATATATATATATATATATATATATATATATATATATATATATATATATATATATATATATATATATATATATATATATATATATATATATGTATATATATATATATATATATATATATATATATATATATATATATATATATATATATATATATATATATATATATATATATATATATATATATATATATATATATATATATATATATATATATATATATATATATATATATATATATATATATATATATA
>JAXCGZ010007610.1:130000-132500 GCA_037179515.1 Halocaridina rubra
ATGAGTAAGCTTACACATCTGATGGAGTTTACATATTACCGTCTGAGGCTGACAGGAGCTGGGTCACGATCTATGCCAATACCGAAGTCTTCGTTCCCTCATAGCAGCTCTTGATGCTTAACAGAACAACCTTGGGAACTTACTCTTAAGATTACTAACGTTTGAACAAATATTTTTTACTGTTTCTTTTTCTTTAGTTCTCTTAATTTTTCTACTACGACTGTCACTACTATTTCAAACCGATAGAATACCTCATCATCCTGCCTCGAATTTGTTCCCGGTATGGGTAATCATTTCTAAATTATCCTTGTTTGTGCGTGTGAAGGTAACTACTTCATATTGCTCATGTATGATGAGAGACTTCTATGTATATGCAGAGGAAAAAAGACTACTGAAATCATCACGGGAGTTTTACACTAGTGACACATCTAGTGAGATCTCAGACAAGTATCAAATCTACTGACAAGAACAGGACATAAAAGAGGGAGCTAAAGGAACTACACAGCGAAATAATAACAAAGGGGAAATGTCTTCAAATATTTGTGTCATTGCGATTTGGAAGAAAGCACTGAAACATTAGGTCCCACAGGATTAGGCTGGCCTCACTTCAGCAGCTGCAAGAAATTTATGAAAAGCTATTTTAACATAGCAAGTAAGCATGTAGCAAATAAATTCCAGCCTCTAAATGCTTTAGCAGAATTATATTAGTAACTCTCAATAAATATCCTGGAGTCACACCAATTGGAGTTGAAAAAATCTTAAAAAGAAGTACTAAATAGTGAATAGTGGAAATAATTAAGGAAAATGCTAAACATGCTGCAGGAAACTTACAGGTGGGTCTGAACATAATGCAGGAGGTGAAGAAGCAAATCATGGTATGAATATCCTTGAAGAAGTAAATGTGGATTCTGTCCTCCTTGTGGATACAACAAGTGCCTTCAGCATGATAATTCTGCTAATTGCCTCATATTTCACAGTAAGTAATTAGCACCAGCGGAATCCCATTAAACCTTTATATTAGTGAAGAAACCTCAAGAAACTATGACACAATAAAATAAATTTGAAGGAACAGATCAGAGTGACCCTGTTGTCATGGTTATACATGGCATAAGCTTTTCTTCTTTAAGCAAACTGAATATCAGATCACAACGTTGAATATGCTGCTTACAATAAGGTCTTTGGGGCACAGGAGGAGTAGATAGCATGGGAAGACATGGAGCTCGATTATGGATATTACGCAAATACAAAATAGTCAGGTCTAGTGGCAAAGCTTGAGAATTACTACAAAAATAGACACTTATGAGTCTAAAAATATTGAAATAATTGAGCCTGTAAAGCATTATCTGGGAGCAGTCACTAAAGCGCAAGTATTCAAGGTTGTGTTCCCCCAAATAAGAGTAAAAGAATGGACTAAAGAGGCTTGCAAAATGACAGAAATGGCAAAAACAAAACCTTATGCAACATATGCCGCTAATATATCGGCTTGAAACAAAGTTCACCCACATATCAAGAACAATATCTGACATAGAAGATCGACTACAACCACTTGAAAACATCAGAAAATATTGTTTCCAGCTAGATCTGAAGGACACTTGTCCTGATGCTGAGAATGGACTGATTACTATATTGTTCTAATTTGGAGAACTAG
Organism: Halocaridina rubra; assembly: GCA_037179515.1. Lineage (NCBI taxonomy): Eukaryota > Metazoa > Arthropoda > Malacostraca > Decapoda > Atyidae > Halocaridina > Halocaridina rubra. The sequence goes on from JAXCGZ010007610.1 coordinate 131,649, forward strand.
GATCCTAGCTCAAGGCACATCAGCAGATCTTATCTTCTTAATAGAAAATGAGACTTAAATGCTCAGGAGGTTGGAGCCTCTAACTAATTTATACCTTTACTAATTAAGACAAAAAATTTTAATTTTAATAAAAATTGAAAATTACACATACTCTTGCTCTATGATAGATATAATGACCTACTCGCTTTGGGACCATGTGAAGATATTTCATTTTATGATGATCATGCAATGATATGCCCTACGCCAAAATTTATGAGCATAAGACATTAAGAATTTATGAGGCATTGGAGGAGGACTGCAAGGATGTAGCATTTCAGCCTGACTGACTATCAGTCATTCATTGGCGAAGTAATGTCTCGCAAGCTAACAAATCTAACAATACACTATTAGTACACGTAATTGGAGGAGGGTATTAAACCAAAGATCAGAAAGTATTTTTTGGTATAAAAATGCTTTTCCATTGACCTCAAGCCATTACCGTCAAGCACTCGAGGTTGCTCATAAAGAAAATGAGAAGGAAGAAAAAATTAATAATCTGTGAGACTCACCATCGACCAAATGTCTTTTACTCATTTAGTATTGAAGCTACAGGGGAGGTTGGGACGTCAATACTTAATGCAATCATGACAGAAAAGAAAAAATCAACGACTAATTGGTTTCTTTTCTCGCATAACTGCGATGCCGAATCTTTATTCGTATTATTTGCTAAGTTCTGAACCCCTCTGCTTCCGCGGGCCAAGGTAGAAATTGTAAATAATCGAGACTTCGAGAATATAGTTCTTGACAGTAAACTTAGGGAGACATGGTTGAAATTAAAAGCTTAACAAATAAAATTTTATGTACAAAAGAGGT
>JAXCGZ010007610.1:142500-172878 GCA_037179515.1 Halocaridina rubra
TTTACTATATGGTGTAATAAAAATTACCAAAGTCTGCAGTTTCACGATTCAGTAACCATTATTGAAAAGTCAGTGACTTTTCAGTTATGGAAATAGAATCCTAAAGTTGAATATTTTGTGTTTAATAACTAATTACATAAGATCAAATTGAAAAATAAAAAAAAATTATGATTATTAGTAATGATATTGTCACTTAGCTCTAAAATATGTGTACATGTGTGCGCTTGTGTGTGTGTGTGTATGTGATAGTGAAATTCTGTATATAATGTCATTTGGCCTGGATTTGAGCACACAACACCCAAACATTCCGTACATGTATATAAGGAATTATCGACTCTAGTACCATTGAACGTTATAAGCGGTAATAAACCTTTATTTGTGCCTAAAGCACAAGATAGAGAAATAAATATGATTATGTGAGGATGGAGGATGGGAGTAAAATGAACAGAGTCCCTCATTAGAGAGGTATCCTCTTTCCTGTGCTGCTTTATGTACAAAGATGGATTATCTATGTGCTGTAGGTTCGAATACAATCCAGACTGTTTGTATTTCATTTAATTACACGTATTATAATGTCTATAAGTTTGTGCATTAATGTCTATAGTAGAAGAAAGCAGAGCGAGTGAGTTTAGAAAATGGGAGTAAATTTAACGGATATATTGAACGAAATATTTTCTTTCGCTGCTCTAGCAGCTAGCAGACTGGTTTCCTACTTCGATTGATCATCAACTAGAGCGCAATGGATTACTCCTTACTTAACACATGTTTGAATCCTGATCAGAGATAGTTATGCATTTCATATATTTGTACACATGATGTTGTTCTTCTTTGAATATGTGTATAAGTGCATGTAATTATCTGATTGTGCTCACGTGGAATAACCCTATTCGCGTAACTCCCTTTCTTCACAGTCAGTTTTTTGTTTGATTCACCAATATTTATAATATCGTGCCCTAAAACAGTGCTGGCATTCAGCGTTTGTAGATTCTTTACTTAGCGATTGCTGTTATTAACTATTCTTCCTCTAAATAAAAAATACCCCCTTATATTCTGCCCCCCCCCCCCCCCTAAGAAAAATCTTTACGAGGCTTTCACCTCTGACCTCCACTTGAGAGCTACCAATATTAAGGTATCGCTTCCTGTTATTTGTGCTAAATAATTGGAGGAAAATAAAAATAATTACCATATCCCCTCTCTTGCTTCAAGTGGCAATAAGTCTAGCGCTTTCCGTTTTCCTCGTAACTAATATTATATATCTTTAGCATTGTTACTGCGAGTTTAAGTGCTGATTCCAAGAAGTGATGAATAAACAAACTTAAGCTTCATATAAGTCATATATATTTCTAAGCATTTTTTGCATATGAAAAAAAAGGCATGTACTGCCTTTACTGCACCATTTATATGCTTTCCTTGAAACAAATGTCCCAGTGCAATGACCCCTAGATTTCTATTCGTTTTACTTTCTTTTAGTTCTTCTTCTGCTAATGACTAAATAAAACCTGGGTCTCCTTGCCCTCTCCCCCATTCTCTTTACATTCTTAAGTCTATACCTCAATACATGGCCCCATTCCCCCTTGTTAGGGGGGCCAAACCAAGAAACACGCATTCACCAGGATCCACACATACCTCAACCACTCCTCTTAGCTCCTTGGAGATAAAGGGTTGCCACATTCATCCCTTACCACCCTGCTTGGGTCATCTAGAATATAGGCAGGCAAGGTTATTCCACAGTGAGGCCCGACCTTCGCAGCTGGTTTACCCCCACCGTTTCATCACATGGCAATTCCCCTCACACCCGTCCATAACAGGTCACTGAGCTAGCAGGTGCGAGAAATTCCTTTGGCCTGCGTCACCTATAAGCAATCTTCCTCCACTCATTTCTATCTCTTGCACTATTTCTTCCCTGCTTCACTGACATTCCCCGTACATCAAATGCCTTTTTCATACCATCAATCCATCTACTTTTAGTTTTTCTTATTGCCTTACTTCAACCACTTCTGCACTCTCACTTTCTTCGCCATTTATTCGTCACTCATCCTTTCCATGTGTTCAAACCAACTCAGTACTCTCTGATCAAACCTATCAAACAGTTCTCTTTCATTTCCCATTCTCTGCATGACCTCCTCATTCCTTACTCTATCTATTCTAGATACTTCAGTCATACGTCTTAAACATCTCTTCTCCACTACATTCAGCTTGTTCTCTTTATCCTCTCTTGCATTCCACGTCTCTGTTCAATACAATGCTGTCGGGACAATCTCACCCTCATATATCCTTCTCATTGCATTCATTCATAAATACCTACTTCTCATTACACTTTTCAAGCCACCTAGACATTTACTTTTGCATCCATTCATCCATTCCTTGCCATATGCTACACCAGCTACTTAAATTCCTCAACTTCTTCAAGGAACTCCACATTCACTCCTACATTCATCAATCTGCCAACATTAATATTCGTCATGTATATCATGACTACTTTTACCAATATTCACCAGTAACTTCCTTCTTTCACCAAATGATTCAGATCATTCTCAGTATCAGCCATCAGTGCTGTGTCATCTGCGAATAGCAACTGATTCAATTTCCACATCCTTCCATACTCACCTACTAATTCAAAGCCTCTGATTAATACTCTTTCATATACTTCCCTTACCATCCCATCCATATGCACATTAAAAAAATCTTGGCGACATTACACACCCTTGAAGTAATATTACATTCACTTCAAACCATCATTCATACAATTTGCAGCTCTCACACATGCTCTACTATTCATGTAAACCTCATGGCCGCATTCAACACACTTTACAGTGCCTCTCTATCAACCATGTCATACGCTTCCAAGTCTATAAAAGCCTAATAAGAGTCCCTACCTTTCTTTAAGAACTTCTCACACACCAGTCTTACCACAAACACCTGATCACATCCTCTTCCTCTTTTGAACCCACACTGTTTTTCTCTCGATTAACACTCTTCCATATACCTTACCAAATACACTGAACAAACTAATTCCTCTAAATCTATTACACTCATAATTCTTTCCTTTCCTTTTATAAAGCGGAACTACACATGCACTCCTCCAATCAACTTGGACTCTAACATTTCTGAAACATACATTCAGCAACTAACCATCCATTTTACTAATGCCTCCTCGCCTTTTGACATACATTTATTAAAGATTCTAGATCTCTTACATACTTAAGACGCAGAAGTTACCCTAAAATAATCCCTACAATACCCCACTGCCATACCATTATCAGTAATAATAACAATAATAATAATAATAATAATAATAATAATAATAATAATAATAATAATAATAATAATAATAATAATAAAATAATAATAATAATAATAATAATAATAATTATTATTATTATTATAATTATTATTATTATTATTATTATTATAATTATTATTATTATTATTATTATTATTATTATTATTATTATTGTTATTATTATTATTATTATTATTATTATTGTTATTATTATTATTATTATTATTATTATTATTATTATTATTATTGTTATTGTTATTGTTATTATTATTATTATTATTATTATTATTATTATTATTATTATTATTATTATTATTATTATTATTGACTGAGTAAGTCAGTGGTTATCAAGATTCCAATGAACTTTCTTTTTTGAGTGTGATACATGGACAAGAATAGAAAGTTGCTCTCATCGAGCCAGGGCACGAAAAAAAACATAAAGCATAGAGAAACAGAGATGGAAGTGTTGTGACTTGTTAGATGTTAAGGAATTATAAGAAATGACTAACGAATATTAGAGAATATTAGGTGTTGATACCGGCTTAGAAAGAGAACCGTAACTATAGGAAGACTTAACATAGAGCTGTCCTGGACAGTCCTATTGAACTTGATTGTTAAAGAGTTATATTCCTATTGTGCATTGGTGTTCTTGCCTGATATGAAAGAGAAAACCTTGACTCCGCCCCTCCATCGACTCCAGGTACGATTTCGCTGACCTCAGGAGGTCAGCCAAACAGTACCTAGAGGCGCTGGAGGGGGGGAACCAAGGCGTTCAATTCGTTTCATGCAACAAAATCATCAAACAGTAGGAATATAACTCTTTAACAAGCAACTTCATTAGCATCTTGATATTACTTTCAGTGAAGAGCAAAAGCTTGATCTTATGTGATTTGTTATTGAGGACAAAATATTTTACTATGGATTTCTATTTCCATTATCATTATTATTATTATTATTATTATTATTATTATTATTATTATTATTATTATTATTATTATTATTATTATTATTATTATTATTATTATTATTATTATTATTATTATTTATTATTATTATTATTATTATTATTATTATTATCATCACCATTATTATTAACACTATTATTATTATTATCATTATCATTATTATTACTATTATTATAATAATAGCAATAATTATTATTATTATTATTATTATTATTATTATTATTATTATTATTATTATTATTATTATTATTATTATTATTATTATTATTATTTTTATCACTTATTTTTATTTTCATTTTTATTTTTGTTTTTTATTTTCAGTCTTGATTTTGTTATTATTATTTCGACCGGTTACTTATCAATTGAAATTTTTTCTTTGACATGAAAGAACTACTGTACTAAATTGCTTGTTTTATAATTGTGAGATCTGGACAGGAAAGAAAATTGCCCACATTAGGCCCTGCCACCAAGAAAACATTAACATGAAGAAAAAGTGAAAGTTTTAGGACAAGCCAGAAATAGGTGAATTACATACAAAAGGAAAAGGACAAGCTGAATGAATAGACGATCGATCCTCTTTTTGTAGGAAGGCAGATTATGTGACTTAGGAGAGACAGAAGAAGAAAGGAAGTTCCAGAGTCTGGAGTTCAATGGGAAGAAGCAGTCACTGCACTGAGCAATCTGCGAACTACAAATCTTCACACAGTAACTGTGAAACGTGGCTGCTTGGCGTGTGTTTTGCGGCCTCAGCATTGGGAAAGGAATGCTGCTTGCCAACTTCTTAAAACAGCGATGGAAGTAGTAGCAATAAAAGAGAGAGAGAGAAGATGCTTTAATGCTACAAGAAAGAGAATGCCGATTAAAAGTAAGAGAAAGTCAGAAAACAGTCTGATTGCTTTAGATTCAACCCTATCAAGGAGATAAGTACAAGAGGAAACATCCCAGATATGTGAGCAGTATTCTAACCATTGACGGATAAGACCTTTCTAAATTTTAAGTTACAGGAGAGAGGAAAAGTAATGACAAAAGAAAATCAGAACCCCTAAATTTTTGGATGCAGATTTAGAAATTTAGATTATGTAACTCTTTCAAGGCAAGTAAAAATGCTAACTGGATTCCAAATATGTTAATAGAACTAAGAGGGCAAATTTCGTTAGTTTTTCGAAGACAGTATGGCTATCAGGATGAGAAGATACATAGATAGACAAAACTGTTTCTTGGAGTCACTAAATAATACTAAATTTTGGGTGCAGCATACAGATACCGTCTGCAAATCCGAATTGAGAGTAGAAGAAAGAGTGATGCGAGACTGATTACGTGTAGCAGATGAAGGTTTTAGAGAAAAAAGCTGAAGAAAATTAAAGGGTAGAATTTTCAGCAAAGACGTGAAGAAGAGAGGAGGGTTGGGATTGAAGAAGATCGTTGATGAAGATAAGGAACAGAGTAAGTGAAAGAAGAGAGCCCTGTGGAACACCACTGGTAACTGGGAATTAACTAGATGCTGCGCCATCAACAACCACAGATATAAAGCAATCAGAAAAAAACTGGAAATCAGAGAACAGAGAGAAACGGTAAAGCCACAAGCAGGGAATTTGACCAAAAGAGCCTTGAGCCAGACTCTGTCAAAAGCCTTAGAGAAATCAAGGGTGACGACAAAGGATTTCCAATAGTTCCTTAGAGAAGATAAATATACATGTTTAAGATAGGATAGGAGGTCACTTGTTGATCTTTTCTTGCAGAAGCCGTACTGGTGATGGGAAATAAGTGAGTTAGAGTCAAGATATTTCAAGAAGTGAGAATTTGGCAAGTTTCGAATACTTTAGTGATAACAGAGGTTGGGGCAATAGATCAGTAGGATGGCAGGAATAGAGTGGTCACCCTTCTTACGAACATTTTGAATTAGGGCATGCTTACAAGGTAAAGAAGAGAATGAGGCAAAAAAAATGGCAAAGCACTGGAAGCTTATGGGTTATTATTATTATTATTATTATTATTATTATTATTATTATTATTATTATTATTATTATTACTATTATTATTATTATTATTATTATTATTATTATTATTATTATTATTATTATTATTATTATTATTATTTTTATTATTATTATTATTATTATTATTATTATTATTATTTTCATTATTATTGTTATTATTTTCATTATTATTATTATTATTATTATTATTATTTTTATTATTATTATTATTATTATTATTATTATCATTATTATTATTATTATTATTATTATTATTATTATTATTATTATTTTCATTATTATTATTATTATTATTATTATTATTATCATTATCATTATTATTATTATTATTATTATCATTATTATTATTATTATTATTATTATTATTATTATTATTATTATTATTATTATTATTATTATTATTATTGTCATCATTATCATTATCAATTTCTATTTCTATTTTTATTTTATATTTATAACTACTTTGATTTTAATTTTTATATTTATTACTATTTTTAGTATTAGTATTTCGACCTCTTACTTATTGCTTTAAGTTCTTCCTACGACATGCAAGGACTACTATACTAAAATATTTTCTCCTACTATTAGAAACATTATTATTATTATTATTATTATTATTATTATTATTATTATTATTATTATTATTATTATTATTATTATTATTATTATTATTATTATTATCATTATTATTATTATTATCATTATCATTATTATTATTATTATTATTATTATTATTATTATTATCATTATTATCATTATTATTGTTACTATTATTATTATTATTATTATTATTATTATTATTATTATTATTATTATCATCATCATCATCATCATCATCATCATCATCATCATCATCAATAATAATAATAATAATAATAATAATAATAATAATAATAATAATAATAATAATAATAATCATAATAATAATAATAATAATAATAATAATAATAATAATAATAATAATAATAATAATAATAATAATAATCATCATCATAATAATAATCATAATAATAATAATAATAATGATAATAGTAATAATAATAAGAGAAGCACAATAACTCGATTACTTTTATAAAAAAAAAATAGAAACCACAAGAATGCCTGTGAATAAATATTCTTGTCACGAGGAAATACAATACCTCGTTCTAGTTGCCTTCCACAGCTCCCTCTCTCTCTAGCTAATCTACTTCGAACAATGCTCTGACCATGTGTTACCTCTTGGGGAATATTAGCGAGCTGTAAAATGAGTGTGTATGTTGCAGAGGGAAAAATTTGTGGTGAAAAATTGCATTTGTCATTTCAGTGGCAGCAGAACAGCAAGTGCCAGTAGCCTTGTGTGGGCGTAAAAGGATCTAAACGAGCTTAGAGAGATTTCAACCACTCTCGTTGAAACTTTAACGGTGCTCGTAAAAGTTGGCTGTAGCACATAGTGTCCGACATAAGGCTGATTCACCTAACAGAATTTACAATTTGCAGAAGAACGTGTGACTACAGTTGCTGCAAATATGTTAGCCGCGTTGTTGCGTGTGTGTTAGGCATAGTTATGCTTTCACCTATATTAGGCTTCGTTTGCCGTGTCCTCGATGAGTTAGGAAACTAAATAATAATGCCTATGAGTGTAATCAGAAAAATGGGAAAAGTGAAAAAGCAAGATAAAGATGTTATATATAAATAAACAAATAAATAAATAAATATATATATATATATATATATATATATATATATATATATATATATATGAGAGAGAGAGAGAGAGAGAGAGAGAGAGAGAGAGAGAGAGAGAGAGAGAGAGGAGAGAGAGAGAGAGAGAGAGAGAGAGAGAGAGAGAGAGAGATCCGGTTTTGCGTCAAAGACTCACTTTTATAGTAAGGGTTAGGACGGTGCCTCCTTTTGAAAGACTTAGGTGTTGGCAGCTGCATCGTTAACGTGAGTGAATGCCCAGTCTAACCTCGGACCGTGGAGGGTTTCAAGCCGACGACAGGACGAACCAAAGTCACCCGCGAGTACTACCTGGCCATAACGGCCACACACCCATGCGGGGGTACGTAAGAACGTATCCCACACACACACACACACACACACACACACACACACACACCACACACCACACACCCACACACACACACACACACAAGCAACACACACACACACAATATGTAATATGCAGAACGTGCGCAAACTGTTGACATTCAGACACTGATATACTAAAAGATTCAGAGTTTTTTCTTCCACTCTTGCAGTGAATTTCATCATTTTGTCACATATTGCTAGAAATTTTGCAATCTATAAATAACCCCACACACTATCGCATTCTTACTCAAGCATAAAAGAATATGATGCGGTGCCTGTTGCTTCATATGATATGCAAAGCTTTCACTCTCCACAGGAATCAAATACTGTATAGGAAAATGAGTACAATAATCATTTTATTCTCGCATAAAACTTTTATGAAAACATTTTGAAATTGATTTTTTATATGCTACCTGGCCCATGGCTCTAATCTTACTCATAACTGAAGTGTAACGATAACCTTTAGCTGAATACGTTAAGAATGTAAACGTCTATAACATATTTATCTTGGAGAAGTCCACGCCGATCATCTAACTCAAAAGCGTGGAAAGCGCCATCATATTTTACTCTCTCTCTCTCTCTCTCTCTCTCTCTCTCTCTCTCTCTCTCTCTCTCTCTCTCTCTCTCTCTCTCTCTCTCTCTCTCTCTCTCTCTCTCTCTCTCAGGAGTCTCCATCCCAGTGGCGAGGACCCTCTACATCCTACTACTTCGGTCAGTGGTTGACTATCTGTCTCTTGCCTTGTGTCAACTTCCTAGACCAGCTCTCGAGCCACTTGAAAAGTTCCAGAATCGAGTCATGAGATTTATCTTGGGATGTTCTCTCTCTACCCGTATTGTGAGTATGCAGTTGGAGCTCAACTTGCCCCCTCTTGTGGAGAGGATTTATGCCAATGTGTCCTATTTTACTGTTAAGTGTCTTCACTATCCCTTTCTTGCTCCGTACTTCTCTGCTGTCATGAGGACGTCCCTGGATCCAGACGCACCCAGGCTCCCACTTCGAGCAGGAGGTCATAACCTTATCAGGGTGGTGAGTGACATTCTCCATGGCCTTGACATCGACCTGCCAGTGCAGGCGGCTGTCCCAGATTTACCACCCTGGCGTGTCCCCCTCCCCGCTGTCACATATACACCGACCTCGAAGGATGTCTATCCCCCCTTGCAGAGACAGTTAGCTCTGGAGACTATCGCTGATGTGTCCACGTCTGTCCCTGCAGCACACCACGTCTATGTTGATGGTTCTGTGCAAGCAGATGGGAGGGCGGCATGTGCTGTGTTTTCCCCCACCATGGAGCCGCCTGTGCCGGCTGATTCATGGATTGGCCGTAGACTACCCACCTCGTCGAGCTCCACCTACTGTGAACTGAATGCCATCTTGGATGCCGTGACTCTCCTTGTTCGACGACGAGTGAATGGGGTAATAATTTGTGACTCCCAATCGGCCCTACAAGCCCTATCCTCGCCAAGACCCATCTGTGGCCGTGCTGTGGGAGATATACTATGTCGCCTCGCGGCCGCTCGGGATGCTTCTCTTGTTGTGTCGTTTGTATGGACGCCATCTCACATTGGGCTGACTGGCAACGACACAGCGGATCGTCTTGCCAAGGCGGCCTGTATGCTGGATGGGCATGCTGTGGACGCTGAGCCCTCCCTCCGATGCCTACGTAACATCATCTACTCAGCTGGGTTTGCCATGACGGTCCAGCGCAGGGACACGGAGAGGGCCAACAGTGTGTCCATACAGCACCATGATCACTTTCTTCACAGTCGCTACAAGTATCGCAGACGCGGGTTAATGGTGCGGAAAAACAATGTAGTTAGTGCTCGGCTCAGAATGGGGTATCGGCCTTTATGGCAGGTCTCCCAGACTCTAGATATGCCACAGTACACCTCCTGTAAATTATGCGACCGTCCTAATGCTAACACTCTTGACCACTATTGTCTTCAGTGCCCCACAGTGAGAGATGTTTTACCACGAGGTCAGAACTTAATACAGATCTGCTCATTTTTACTTAATGATGACAACCTTGATGTTATTCTTGCTCGTTATCCTCACTTTGGTGGCCATTAATTATATTGAATTATACATATATTTTCTGATTTTCTGTATGTTGCTGTATAATTCTGTTTGTGCATTCTGCGTTTCTCTGAGCTTTACTTTTGTATATAATGTACTCTGTGCTGCCATACTGTGAGTTGTGTGTTAGTATGCAGCAATGTTTTATCAATGTGTACACCTCCCTGTAAACTATGTTCTATTCTTGGTTTTGTATCCATTTGAAGCATTATTTGTATGAACTCATGTAATGTCTGACGCCTTGGCGCAATAAATTAATAAAATAAAATAATAATCTCTCTCTCTCTCTCTCTCTCTCTCTCTCTCTCTCTCTCTCTCTCTCCTCTCTCTCTCTCTCTCTCTCTCTCTCTCATGTCGTTCCTTTTCCAATCTCTTTTTTTTTCTCCTTCCTTTAAAGTCGTATATTTCATTCAGTTTTTATGTACGCTCATTTTTGTGTTGGATACTCCAAAGTGGAAAATTATTTTTTCTTAACTCATGTATAGAAATAGAGAACAGATTTCTTGACTTGAGAGAGAGAGAGAGAGAGAGAGAGAGAGAGAGAGAGAGAGAGAGAGAGAGAGAGAGAGAGAGAGAGAGAGAGAGAGAGAGAGAGAGAGAGAGAGAGAGAGAGAATTTTGAGACGCCTTTTTTCTCTGTATCTTTATTTAGGCTTCCATTGTTTCTTCGTCGTATAAATTGTTCACAAGTGAACTTCTCAGAGATACGTAAAGAAATTAGACGCACGCTCCTCTTTTATTTTCCTTAGAGAGCAAGCCTCTCAAAGGCTCCCTACCCAACCCCCCACCCCACCCCTAACCCCCGTTTTTCAGGACGGATAAAGCAATATAGAATCTGAATTCCAGAACAAAACTTAGCACGAGGGTCTGCCCCTCTCTTTTTTTCTCTTACTTTATTTAATTTTCGTGCTTTTCCCTCCAATTCCCTTATATCCTTAATTCCCTCCCCTTTTTCTCCTCCTATCCTAGCCCATCCTAAAAAAAAAAAAAAAAGGACGGATACTATCGAAGTTATCTTAGCAAACGAACGCTACAATCACTTTAAGTTTTCTACTTCTTTGCATCCAATCATAGAAATTGTATTTCTACTGCTTGAAAGTCAGATGCAAATAGAAATAAAGTACAGTTTTGTGCTATTTTTATATATTAATGTGATGTCTTTGAATACATCATGTATAATACGTGACTGAGTGAAGGTCTAAGCTGAGCTTTTGTAGGATTTTCCTACCAACACCTTAGTTGGTAATTGGACCTCTGAGTAGGGATGGTTGTGTGGCGAATGCGACTCAATGCGAGGAGGTGAGGAGGGTGTTTGTGAGTAAATATGCTCTTGATGAAACAAACAGAGTTGAGAGGAAATGGTCTTTTAGAAAATGGGTGCGCACTTTGACTTGGTTAACCCAATTACAAGGGGACTCCGGCTTTTCTATGTAGAGATTCCATCAACAATGAACTTCTGCTGCTTTCACTAATGCTGTTGCATCTACTTCTAATGCGCCTATTATTAATAATGATAATAATAATAATAATAATAATAATAATAATAATAATAATAATAATAATAATAATTCTTATTATTATTATTATTATTATTATTATTATTATTATTATTATTATTATTATTATTATTATTATTATAATAATAATAATAATAATAATAATAATAATAATAATAATAATAATAGTAATAATAATAATAGTAATAATAATAATAATAATAATAATAATAATAATAATAATAATAATAATAATAATAATAATAATAATAATAATAATATAATAAGAGTTTAAATAACGGCAAAATAACATTTTCAACCCCATCATTAGTCATTAAACTCCATTATCATTATTTTCCCGACGTCATCAGTTCCTGATGAAAAGAAAAAAAGAGGGTTTGTTTAGGGAAACGTGTAGAGATTTTCAAAATCCGCCATACTTAACGATGGCATTAGTGCCAAATGGCACCATCTTCAAAAACTCTCCTTTTTTATGAGCTCTCGGGTGGTAAATCCATTTTCCATTATCACAAGTGGCAATGGAGAGCACCTACGCACAAACATAAATAAGCACTGATTAGACCGGCCAAATTTGTTTTCCCACCCAAATTTACTCTTATTTTTAAAGAATATATTTATTATTAGTATTTAAAAAATAACTCCTGATACACTGTATTTAGACACTGTAATCTATAACAGCAGTTGATAAAAGGGAAAATCATCAGCTTCGATAATTAAGAAATGAGAGAATGAGCGAGCATATTTAGACAGAATTGTAAGCTCATATGATCTCTCCCCTTTTTGTGAGCAGGTGCCTTTTTGAGGTTATTGTCATGGGTTACATTTGAGTTCCCTCTCTTAGGTTTTTATAGGAAAATACATCTGTGAGACAATTAATTATTTTCCATAGATATTTGTTTTGTTTCTTTATTCAAATAGCAATGGCGGTGCCAGATGTACTTTGTTCTGGTATTGTTAGAGCATATTTTTCATATCATTAATATGATTACCTATGTGGCTGAAATAGTATTGCATACTGATAATTCGATGTAAATATTTTCTATATCATACTCATTACCATAGTAGAGTATATACGTTACTAGCAATAGTAAGAAATATATATATATATATATATATATATATATATATATATATATATATATATATATATATATAATATATATATATATATATATATATATATATATATATATATATAACCAAATAAGCACATTACTTATGTGAAAACATAAGTCACTTTTTAGCCCAGACCGGGACTTGAACCTAGGACTTATAATTACTAAGTCAAGGCGCTACCAACTATACCACATAAGGTTAAAAGGAATCCAACCTTATAGCTTATATCTGCTATACTTAGGAATGAACGCATTCTATCTGAATGCCACTATGTTCATATCACTGATTCCCCAACCTCACTCGTGGCTTCATTTTCGCATTTAATTCAATTCCCAATCTCATTCGGGATATACAATAACCAAATAAGCACATTGCATATATGAAAACATGAATCATTTTTTACCCCGACCGGGACTTGAATCTAGGACTTATAATTACTAAGTCAAGGTACTACCAACTGCACCACAGAAGGTTAAAAGGAATCCAACCTTATAGCTTATATCTGCTGTACTTAGGAATGAACGAATTCTATCTGAATGCCACTATGTTCATACTACTGATTCCCCAACCTCACTCGTGGCTTCATTTTTGCATTTAATTCAGATAGAATGCATTCATTCCTAAGTACAGCAGATATAAGCTATAAGGTTGGATTCCTTTTAACCTTCTGTGGTGTAGTTGGTAGCGCCTTGACTGAGTAATTATAAGTCCTAGGCTCAAATCCAGGTCGGGGTAAAAATATTATTCATATTTTCACATATGTAATGTGCTTATTTGGTTATTGTATAGCCCAAATGAGATTGAGAATTGAATTAAATGCAAATATGAAGCCAGGAGTGAGGTTGGGGAATCTGTAATATGAACATAGTGGCATTCAGAAAGAATGCGTTCATTCCTAAGTATAGCAGATATAAGCTATAAGGTTGGATTCCTTTTAACCTTCTGTGGTGTAGTTGGTAGCGCCTTGACTTAGTAATTATAAGTCCTAGGTTCAAGTCCCGGTGGGGTAAAAAATTATTCATATATATATATATATATATATATATATATATATATATATATATATATATATATATATATATATATATATATATATATATATATATATATATATATATATATATATATATATATATATATATATATATATATATATATATATATATATATATATATATATATATATATATATATATATATATACATATATATATATATATATATATATATATATATATATATATATATATATATATATATATATATATATATATATATATATATATATATATATATATATATATATATATATATATATTTATATGTGATTACCTAATTGTGATTACCTAATTGTGTTTACGGGAAAGAGCCCAAAGCTCGATTCTTCCCGTCTCCTCATCGCTTCCATTTTATACTTAGTCATACTTATCATACCTGTCCTTAAAACTATGGATTGAGATAGCATTAACTACCTCCTCGCTTAGCCAATTCCAATTATCAACTACTCTTACACTGAAAGAGTATTTCCTTACATCCTGCAAACAAGTTTTCTTACGAAGCTTCAAACTATGACCTCTAGTTCTAGAGCCAGCCATATCAAAATATCCATCCCTATCCACTCTATCATAACCATGAAGGAATTTAAAGACTGTCACCATATCCCCCCTCACTCTTCTAGCTTCCAGTGATGGTAAGTCTAATTCCCTCAGCCTCTCATCATAACCGAGATTGCGTATTTCTGGCACCAGTTTCGTGGCATGTCTTTGAACTTTTTCAAGCTTAGCTATGTGCTTTTTCAAGTGCGGATTCCAAAAGGGGGCTGCATATTCGAGTTTTGGCCTCACATAGGTTACATAAATATTTCTGAACATTTCCTTGTCCATGTGCCTGAAGGCTACCCTTACATTTGATAAGAATGCATATGCTGCCCTTACTATGCCATTTATATGTATTTCTGGAGACAAATCTGCCAGTATGTTTACTCCTAGATCTCTCTCATTTTCTGTCTCTTGAAGTTGTACTCCAGCCACCGAGTAGTCAAGCTTGGGCCTTCTTGCACTTGTACCCATTCTTATTACCTTACATTTTGAAGTATTGAATTTCATTAGCCACTTTTCTGACCACTCATGCAGATTATTTAGATCCTCCTGAAGTTCTCTACCATTGTTCTCGTTTTTTACTTTCTTCACAATCTTTGCATCATCTGCAAACATATTCATGAATGAATTTACAGACTCTGGTAGGTCAATTACATATACAAGGAGCAAAAGTGGCCCTAAAACTGAACCCTGTGGAACTCCACTACTAACTCTTCTCCATTCAGACACTGAGTGTCTTACTCTAACCCTCTGTTCCCTTCCTTCTAAGTAAGCTTTTATCCATTCCAAAACATTTCCACCTATTCTAGCCATTGATTGCAGCTTCCTAATAAGTCTCCCATGTGGAACAGTGTCAAACGCTTTCTGGAAGTCTAGGAATATGCAATCTGCCCAGCCCTCTCTTTCCTGTAAGATTTGGCTTACCTCATCATAAAATTCTAATAAGTTTGTTACTGTTGATCTACCTTCTCTGAAGCCATGTTGTGTGTGTGTGTGTGTGTGTGTGTGTGTGTGTGTGTGTGTGTGTGTGTGGTTAATATGTGCGTGTGTGTGTGTGTTTGTGTGTGTGTGTGTGTGATTACCTACTTGTGATTACCTAATTGTGTTTACGGGAAAGAGCCCAAAGCTCGTATCTTCCCGTCTCCTGGTCGGTTCCCTTTTGTACTTAGTGGTATTTATCATACCTGTCCTTAAAACTATGGATTGAGTTAGCATTAACTACCTCCTCGCTTAGCCAATTCCAATTATCAACTACTCTTACACTGAAAAATTACTTCCTTACATCCTGCAAAGAAGTTTTCTTTACGAAGCTTCAAACTATAACCTCTAGTTCTAGAGCCAGCCATATCAAAATATCGATCCCTATCCACTCTATCATAACCATGAAAGAATTTAAAGACTGTCACCATATCCCCCCTCAATCTTCTAGCTTCGAGTGATGGTAAGTCTAATTCTCTTAGCCTCTCATCATAACTGAGATTGCGTATTTCTGGCACCAGTTTCGTGGCATGTCTTTGAACTTTTTCAAGCTTAGCTATGTGCTTTTTCAAGTGCGGATTCCAAAAGGAGGCTGCATATTCAAGTTTTGGCCTCACATAGGTTACATAAATATTTCTGAACATTTCCTTGTCCATGTGTGCGAAGGCTACCCTTACATTTGATAAGAAAGCATATGCTGTCCTTACTATGCCGTTTATATGTATTTCTGGAGACAAATCGGCCAGTATGTTTACTCTTAGATCTCTCTCATTTTCTGTCTCTTGAAGTTGTACTCCTGCCACCGAGTAGTCAAGCTTGGGCCTTCTTGCACTTGTACCCATTTTCATTACCGTACATTTTGAAGTACCAAATTTCATTAGCCAGTTTTCTGACCACTCATGCAGACTATTTAGGTCTTCCTGAAGTTCTTTACCATTGTTCTCGTTTCTTACTTTCTTCGCAATCTTTGCATCATCTGCAAAAATATTCATGAATGAATTTACATACTCTGGTAGGTCATTTACATATACAAGGAACAAAAGTGGCCCTAAAACTGAACCCTGTGGAACTCCACTACTAACTCTCCTCTATTCAGACACTGAGTGTCCTACTCTAACCCTCTGTTCCCTTCCTTCTAAGTAAGTTTTCATCCATTCCAAAACATTTAAACCTATTCTAGCCATTGCTTGCAGCTTCATAATAAGTCTCCCATGTGGAACAGTGTCAAATGCTTTCTGGAAGTCTAGGAATATGCAATCTGCCCAGCCTTCTCTTTCCTGTAAGATTCGGCTTACCTCATCATAAAATTCTAATAAGTTTGTTACTGTTGACCTACCTTCTATGAAGCCATGTTGTGTGTGTGTGTGTGTGTGTGTGTGTGTGTGTGTGTGTGTGTGTGTGTGTGTGTGTGTGTGTGTGTGTGTGGTTAATATGTGCGTGTGTGTGTGTGTTTGTGTGTGTGTGTGTGTGATTACCTACTTGTGATTACCTAATTGTGTTTACGGGAAAGAGCCCAAAGCTCGTATTTTCCAGTCTCCTGGTCGGTTCCCTTTTGTACTTAGTGGTATTTATCATACCTGTCCTTAAAACTATGGATTGAGTTAGCATTAACTACCTCCTCGATTAGCCAATTCCAATTATCAACTACTCTTACACTGAAAAATTACTTCCTTACATCCTGCAAAGAAGTTTTTTTTACGAAGCTTCAAACTATAACCTCTAGTTCTAGAGCCAGCCATATCAAAATATCCATCCCTATCCACTCTATCATAACCATGAAAAAATTTAAAGACTGTCACCATATCCCCCCTCAATATTCTAGCTTCGAGTGATGGTTAGTCTAATTCTCTTAGCCTCTCATCATAACTGAGATTGCGTATTTCTGGCACTAGTTTCGTGGCATGTCTTTGAACTTTTTCAAGCTTAGCTATGTGCTTTTTCAAGTGCGGATTCCAAAAGGAGGCTGCATATTCAAGTTTTGGCCTCACATAGGTTACATAAATATTTCTGAACATTTCCTTGTCCATGTGCGCGAAGGCTACCCTTACATTTGATAAGAAAGCATATGCTGTCCTTACTATGCCGTTTATATGTATTTCTGGAGACAAATCGGCCAGTATGTTTACTCTTAGATCTCTCTCATTTTCTGTCTCTTGAAGTTGTACTCCTGCCACCGAGTAGTCAAGCTTGGGCCTTCTTGCACTTGTACCCATTTTCATTACCGTACATTTTGAAGTACCAAATTTCATTAGCCAGTTTTCTGACCACTCATGCAGACTATTTAGGTCTTCCTGAAGTTCTTTACCATTGTTCTCGTTTCTTACTTTCTTCGCAATCTTTGCATCATCTGCAAAAATATTCATGAATGAATTTACATACTCTGGTAGGTCATTTACATATACAAGGAACAAAAGTGGCCCTAAAACTGAACCCTGTGGAACTCCACTACTAGCTCTCCTCTATTCAGACACTGAGTGTCCTACTCTAACCCTCTGTTCCCTTCCTTCTAAGTAAGTTTTCATCCATTCCAAAACATTTAAACCTATTCTAGCCATTGCTTGCAGCTTCATAATAAGTCTCCCATGTGGAACAGTGTCAAATGCTTTCTGGAAGTCTAGGAATATGCAATCTGCCCAGCCTTCTCTTCCCTGTAAGATTCGGCTTACCTCATCATAAAATTCTAATAAGTTTGTTACTGTTGACCTACCTTCTATGAAGCCATGTTGTCTCACTGACAAAAAGTTGAAGGATTCCAAGTGAAGAGAGATATGTTTCCTTAGTAGTTTCTCCATAACTTTGCAAACTATGCTGGTCAAGGAAACTGGTCCATAGTTTAGTCCTATTCCTCCTTCCCTTTTTAAAGATAGGTATCACGTTTGCTTGTTTCCAGCATCTTGGAAACTCCCCTGACTTCAGTGACTTTTTATATATGATACTTAGTGCCACTGATATTGAGTTTACGCATTGTTTAAGCGTGACTACCTAATTGTGTTTACGGGAAAGAGCCCAAAGCTCGTATCTTCCCGTCTCCACATCGGTTCCATTTTATACTTAGTGAAACTTATCATAACTGTCCTTAAAACTAAGGATTGAGATAGCATTAACTACCTCCTCGCTTAGCCAATTCCAATTATCAACTACTCTTACACTGAAAAAGTATTTCCTTACATCCTGCAAAGAAGTTTTCTTACGAAGCTTCAAACTATGACCTCTGGTTCTAGAGCCAGCCATATCAAAATATCGATCCCTATCCACTCTATCATAGCCATGAAGGAATTTAAAGACTGTCACCATATCCCGCCTCAATCTTCTAGCTTCGAGTGATGGTAAGTCTAATTCCCTCAGCCTCACATCATAACTGAGATTGCATATTTCTGGCACCAGTTTCGTGGCATGTCTTTGAACTTTTTCAAGCTTAGCTATGTGCTTTTTCAAGTGTGGATTCCAAAAGGGGGCTGCAAATTCGAGTTTTGGCCACATATAGGTTACAGTGTGTGTGTGTGTTTGTGTGATTACCTAATTGTGATTACCTAATTGTGTTTACGGGAAAGAGCCCTAAGCTCGTATCTTCCCGTCTCTTGATCGGTTCTATTTTATACTTAGTGATACTTATCATACCTGTCCTTAAAACTATGGATTGAGATAGCATTAACTACCTCCTCGATTAGCGAATTCCAATTTTCAACTACTCTTACACTGAAAAAGTATTTCCTTACATCCTGCAAACAAGTTTTCTTACGAAGCTTCAAACTATGACCTCTAGTTCTAGAGCCAGCCATATCAAAATATCCATCCCTATCCACTCTATCATAACCATGAAGGAATTTAAAGACTGTCACCATATCCCCTCTCACTCTTCTAGCTTCGAGTGATGGTAAGTCTAATTCCCTCAGCCTCTCATCATAACTGAGATTGCGTATTTCTGGCACCAGTTTCGTGGCATGTCTTTGAACTTTTTCAAGCTTAGCTATGTGCTTTTTCAAGTGCGGATTCCAAAAGGAGGCTGCATATTCAAGTTTTGGCCTCACATAGGTTACATAAATATTTCTGAACATTTCCTTGTCCATGTGCGCGAAGGCTACCCTTACATTTGATAAGAAAGCATATGCTGTCCTTACTATGCCGTTTATATGTATTTCTGGAGACAAATCGGCCAGTAAGTTTACTCTTAGATCTCTCTCATTTTCTGTCTCTTGAAGTTGTACTCCTGCCACCGAGTAGTCAAGCTTGGGCCTTCTTGCACTTGTACCCATTTTCATTACCTTACATTTTGAAGTACCAAATTTCATTAGCCAGTTTTCTGACCACTCATGCAGACTATTTAGGTCTTCCTGAAGTTCTTTACCATTGTTCTCGTTTCTTACTTTCTTCGCAATCTTTGCATCATCTGCAAAAATATTCATGAATGAATTTACATACTCTGGTAGGTCATTTACATATACAAGGAACAAAAGTGGCCCTAAAACTGAACCCTGTGGAACTCCACTACTAACTCTCCTCTATTCAGACACTGAGTGTCCTACTCTAACCCTCTGTTCCCTTCCTTCTAAGTAAGTTTTCATCCATTCCAAAACATTTAAACCTATTCTAGCCCCTTGCTTGCAGCTTCATAATAAGTCTCCCATGTGGAACAGTGTCAAATGCTTTCTGGAAGTCTAGGAATATGCAATCTGCCCAGCCTTCTCTTTCCTGTAAGATTTGGCTTACCTCATCATAAAATTCTAATAAGTTTGTTACTGTTGACCTACCTTCTATGAAGCCATGTTGTCTCACTGACAAAAAGTTGAAGGATTCCAAGTGAAGAGAGATATGTTTCCTTAGTAGTTTCTCCATAACTTTGCAAACTATGCTGGTCAAGGAAACTGGTCCATAGTTTAGAGTCCTATTCCTCCTTCCCTTTTTAAAGATAGGTATCACGTTTGCTTGTTTCCAGCATCTTGGAATCTCCCCTGACTTCAGTGACTTTTTATATATGATACTTAGTGCCACTGATATTGAGTTTACGCATTTTTTAAACGTGACTACCTAATTGTGTTTACGGGAAAGAGCCCAAAGCTCGTATCTTCCCGTCTCCTCATCGGTTCCATTTTATACTTAGTGAAACTTATCATAACTGTCCTTAAAACTAAGGATTGAGATAGCATTAACTACCTACTCGCTTAGCCAATTCCAATTATCAACTACTCTTACACTGCAAAAGTATTTCCTTACATCCTGCAAAGAAGTTTTCTTACGAAGCTTCAAACTATGACCTCTGGTTCTAGAGCCAGCCATATCAAAATATCGATCCCTATCCACTCTATCATAGCCATGAAGGAATTTAAAGACTGTCACCATATCCCGCCTCAATCTTCTAGCTTCGAGTGATGGTAAGTCTAATTCCCTCAGCCTCACATCATAACTGAGATTGCGTATTTCTGGCACCAGATTCGTGGCATGTCTTTGAACTTTTTCAAGCTTAGCTATGTGCTTTTTCAAGTGTGGATTCCAAAAGGGGGCTGCAAATTCGAGTTTTGGCCACATATAGGTTACAGTGTGTGTGTGTGTTTGTGTGATTACCTAATTGTGATTACCTAATTGTGTTTACGGGAAAGAGCCCTAAGCTCGTATCTTCCCGTCTCCTGATCGGTTCTATTTTATACTTAGTGATACTTATCATACCTGTCCTTAAAACTATGGATTGAGATAGCATTAACTACCTCCTCGATTAGCGAATTCCAATTTTCAACTACTCTTACACTGAAAAAGTATTTCCTTACATCCTGCAAAGAAGTTTTCTTACATAGCTTCAAACTATGACCTCTAGTTCTAGAGCCAGCCATATCAAAATATTGATCCCTATCCACTCTATCATAACCATGAAGGAATTTAAAGACTGTCACCATATCCCCTCTCACTCTTCTAGCTTCGAGTGATGGTAAGTCTAATTCCCTCAGCCTCTCATCATAACTGAGATTGCGTATTTCTGGCACCAGTTTCGTGGCATGTCTTTGAACTTTTTCAAGCATAGCTATGTGCTTTTTCAAGTGCGGATTCCAAAAGGGGGCTGCATATTCGAGTTTTGGCCTCACATTGGTTACATAAATATTTCTGAACATTTCCTTGTCCATGTGCCTGAAGTGTGTGTGTGTCATTACCTAATTGTGATAACCTAATTGCGTTTACGGGAAAGAGCCCAAAGCTCGTATCTTCCCGTCTCCTGATCGGTTCCATTTTAGACTTAGTGATACTTATCATACCTGTCCTTAAAACTATGGATTGAGATAGCATTAACTACCTCCTCGCTTAGCGAATTCCAATTATCAACTACTCTTACACTGAAAAAGTATTTCCTTACATCCTGCAAAGAAGTTTTCTTACGAAGCTTCAAACTATGACCTCTAGTTCTAGAGCCAGCCATATCAAAATATCCATCCCTATCCACTCTATCATAACCATGAAGGAATTTAAAGACTGTCACCATATCCCCCCCTCACTCTTCTAGCTTCCAGTGATGGTAAGTCTAATTCCCTCAGCCTCTCATCATAACTGAGATTGCGTATTTCTGGCACCAGTTTCGTGGCATGTCTTTGAACTTTTTCAAGCTTAGCTATGTGCTTTTTCAAGTGAGGATTCCAAAAGGGGGCTGCATATTCGAGTTTTGACCTCACATAGGTTACATAAATATTTCTGAACATTTCCTTGTCCATGTGCCTGAAGGCTACCCTTACATTTGATAAGAATGCATATGCTGCCCTTACTATGCCATTTATATGTATTTCTTGAGACAAATCTGCCAGTATGTTTACTCCTAGATCTCTCTCATTTTCTGTCTCTTGAAGTTGTACTCCAGCCACCGAGTAGTCAAGCTTGGGCCTTCTTGCACTTGTACCCATTCTCATTACCTTACATTTTGAAGTATTGAATTTCATTAGCCACTTTTTTGACCACTCATGCAGATTATTCAGATCCTCCTGAAGTTCTCTACCATTGTTCTCGTTTTTTACTTTCTTCACAATCTTTGCATCATCTGCAAACATATTCATGAATGAATTTACAGACTCTGGTAGGTCATTTACATATACAAGGAACAAAAGTGGCCCTTAAACTGAACCCTGTGGAACTCCACTACTAACTCTTCTCCATTCAGACACTGAGTGTCTTACTCTAACCCTCTGTTCCCTTCCTTCTAAGTAAGTTTTTATCCATTCCAAAACATTTCCACCTATTCTAGCCATTGATTGCAGCTTCCTAATAAGTCTCCCATGTGGAACAGTGTCAAACGCTTTCTGGAAGTCTAGGAATATGCAATCTGCCCAGCCCTCTCTTTCCTGTAAGATTTGGCTTACCTCATCATAAAATTCTAATAAGTTTGTTACTGTTGATCTACCTTCTCTGAAGCCATGTTGACTCACTGACAAAAAGTTGAAGGATTCCAAGTGAAGAGAGATATGTTTCCTTAGTAGTTTCTCCAGTGTGTGATTACCTAACTGTGACTACCTAATTGTGTTTACGGGAAAGAGCCCAAAGCTCGTATCTTCCCATCTCCTGATAGGTTCCATTTTAGACTTAGTGATACTTATCATACCTGTCCTTAAAACTATGGATTGAGATAGCATTAACTACCTCCTCGATTAGCCAATTCCAATTATCAACTACTCTTACACTGAAAAAGTATTTCCTTACATCCTGCAAAGAAGTTTTCTTACGAAGCTTCAAACTATGACCTCTAGTTCTAGAGCCAGCCATATCAAAATATCGATTCCTATCCACTCTATCATAACCATGAAGGAATTTAAAGACTGTCACCATATCCCCCCTCACTCTTCTAGCTTCGAGTGATGGTAAGTCTAATTCCCTCAGCCAATCATCATAACTGGCACCAGTTTCGTGGCATGTCTTTGAACTTTTTCAAGCTTAGCTATGTGCTTTTTCAAGTGCGGATTCCAAAAGGGGGCTGCATATTCGAGTTTTGGCCTCACATAGGTTGCATAAATATTTTTGAACATTTCCTTGTCCATGTGCCTGAAGGCTACCCTTACATTTGATAAGAATGCATATGCTGCCCTTACTATGCCATTTATATGTATTTCTGGAGACAAATCTGCCAGTATGTTTACTCCTAGATCTCTCTCATTTTCTGTCTCTTGAAGTTGTACTCCAGCCACCGAGTAGTCAAGCTTGGGCCTTCTTGCACTTGTACCCATTCTCATTACCTTACATTTTGAAGTAATGAATTTCATTAGCCACTTTTCTGACCACTCATGCAGATTATTTAGATCCTCATGAAGTTCTCTACCTATGTTCTCGTTTTTTACTTTCTTCACATTCTTTGCATCATCTGCAAACATATTCATGAATGAATTTACAGACTCTGCTAGGTCATTTACATATACAAGGAACAAAAGTGGCCCTAAAACTGAACCCTGTGGAACTCCACTACTAACTCTTCTCCATTCAGACACTGAGTGAATTACTCTAACCCTCTGTTCCCTTCCTTCTAAGTAAGTTTTTATCCATTCCAAAACATTTCCGCCTATTCTAGCCATTGATTGCAGCTTCCTAATAAGTCTCCCATGTGGAACAGTGTCAAACACTTTCTGGAAGTCTAGGAATATGCAGTCTGCCCAGCCCTCTCTTTCCTGTAAGATTTGGCTTACCTCATCATAAAATTCTAATAAGTTTGTTACTGTTGATCTACCTTCTCTGAAGCCATGTTGCCTCACTGACAAAAAGTTGAAGGATTCCAAGTGAAAAGAGATATGTTTCCTTAGTAGTTTCTCCATAGCTTTGCAAACTATGCTGGTCAAGGAAACTGGTCTATAGTTCAGAGCCGTATCCCTCCTTCCCTTTTTGAAGATAGGTATCACATTTGCTTGTTTCCAGCATCTTGGAATCTCCCCCGACTCCAGTGACTCCTTAAATATGATACTTAGTGCCACTGATACTGTGTTTGCGCATTTTTTAAGCACATGAGGGGATATGTCATCAGGACCTGTAGCTTTATGAACATCTAAATCCATCAGCACTTTGCATACCTCTGTGGCTGTAAGGTTGATGTTCTCTAATACCGGCCCTTGAGCTTCTATCACTGCAATCTGAGGGGGTGGGGTATTTTCTACTGTAAATACTGACTGAAACTCCTTGTGTGTGTGTGTGTGTGTGTGTGTGTGTGTGTGTGTGTGGTGTGTGTGTGTGTGTGTGTGTGTGTGTGTGTGATTACCTAATTGTGATTACCTAATTGTGCTTACGGGAAAGAGCCCAAAGCTCGTATCTTCCCGTCTCCTGATCGGTTCCATTTTAGACTTAGTCATACTTATCATACCTGTCCTTAAAACTATGGATTGAGATAGCATTAACTACCTCCTCGATTAGCCAATTCCAATTATCAACTACTCTTACACTGAAAAAGTATTTCCTTACATCCTGCAAAGAAGTTTTCTTTCGAAGCCTCAGACTGTGACCTCTAGTTCTAGAGCCAGCCATATCAAAATATCGATCCCTATCCACTCTATCATAACCATGAAGGAATTTAAAGACTGTCACCATATCCCCCCTCACTCTTCTAGCTTCCAGTGATGGTAAGTCTAATTCCCTCAGCCTCTCATCATTACTGAGATTGCGTATTTCTGGCACCAGTTTCGTGGCATGTCTTTGAACTTTTTCAAGCTTAGCTATGTGCTTTTTCAAGTGCGGATTCCAAAAGGGGGCTTCATATTCGAGTTTTGGACTCACATAGGTTGCATAAATATTTTTGAACATTTCCTTGTCCATGTGCCTGAAGGCTACCCTTACATTTGATAAGAATGCATATGCTGCCCTTACTATGCCATTTATATGTATTTCTGGAGACAAATCTGACAGTATGTTTACTCCTAGATCTCTCTCATTTTCTGTCTCTTGAAGTTGTACTCCAGCCACCGAGTAGTCAAGCTTGGGCCTTCTTGCACTTGTACCCATTCTCATTACCTTACATTTTGAAGTATTGAATTTCATTAGCCACTTTTCTGACCACTCATGCAGATTATTTAGATCCTCCTGAAGTTCTCTACCATTGTTCTCGTTTTTTACTTTCTTCACAATCTTTGCATCATCTGCAAACATATTCATGAATGAATTTACAGACTCTGGTAGGTCATTTACATATACAAGGAACAAAAGTGGCCCTAAAACTGAACCCTGTGGAACTCCACTACTAACTCTTCTCCATTCAGACACTGAGTGTCTTACTCTAACCCTCTGTTCCCTTCCTTCTAAGTAAGTTTTTATCCATTCCAAAACATTCCCATCTATTCTAGCCATTGATTGCAGCTTCATAATAAGTCTCCCATGTGGAACAGTGTCAAGCGCTTTCTGGAAGTCTAGGAATATGCAGTCTGCCCAGCCCTCTCTTTCCTGTAAGATTTGGCTTACCTCATCATAAAATTCTAATAAGTTTGTTACTGTTGATCTACCTTCTCTGAAGCCATGTTGCCTCACTGACAAAAAGTTGAAGGATTCCAAGTGAAGAGAGATATGTTTCCTTAGCAGTTTCTCCATAACTTTGCAAACTATGCTGGTCAAGGAAACTGGTCTATAGTTCAGAGCCGTATCCCTCCTTCCCTTTTTGAAGATAGGTATCACATTTGCTTGTTTCCAGCATCTTGGAATCTCCCCCGACTCCAGTGACTCCTTAAATATGATACTTAGTGCCACTGATATTGTGTTTGCACATTTTTTAAGCACATGAGGGGATATGTCATCAGGACCTGTAGCTTTATGAACATCTAAATCCATCAGCGCTTTGCATACCTCTGTGGCTGTAAGGTTGATGTTCTCTAATACCGGCCCTTGAGCGTCTATCACTGCAATCTGAGGGGGTGCGGTATTTTCTACTGTAAATACTGACTGAAACTCCTTGTGTGTGTGTGTGATTACCTAATTGTGATTACCTAATTGTGTTTACGGGAAAGAGCCCAAAGCTCGTATCTTCCCGTCTCCTGATCGGTTCCATTTTTAGACTTAGTGATACTTATCATACCTGTCCTTAAAACTATGGATTGAGGTAGCATTAACTACCTCCTCGCTTAGCGAATTCCAATTATCAACTACTCTTACACTGAAAAAGTATTTCCTTACATCCTGCAAACAAGTTTTCTTCCGAAGCTTCAAACTATGACCTCTAGTTCTAGAGCCAGCCATATCGAAATATCGATCCCTATCCACTCTATCATAACCATGAAGGAATTTAAAGACTGTCACCATATCCCCCCTTACTCTTCTAGCTTCGAGTGATGGCAAGTCTAATTCCCTCAGTCTCTCATCATAACCGAGATTGCGTATTTCTGGCACCAGTTTCGTGGCATGTCTTTGAACTTTTTCAAGCTTAGCTATGTGCTTTTTCAAGTGCGGATTCCAAAAGGGGGCTGCATATTCGAGTTTTGGCCTCACATAGGTTACATAAATATTTCTGAACATTTCCTTGTCCATGTGCCTGAAGGCTACCCTTACATTTGATAAGAATGCATATGCTGCCCTTACTACGCCATTTATATGTATTTCTGGAGACAAATCTGCCAATATGTTTACTCCTAGATCTCTCTCATTTTCTGTCTCCTGAAGTTGTACTCCAGCCACCGAGTAGTCAAGCTTGGGCCTTCTTGCACTTGTACCCATTCTCATTACCTTACATTTTGAGGTATTGAATTTCATTAGCCACTTTTCTGACCACTCATGCAGATTATTTAGATCCTCCTGAAGTTCTCTACCATTGTTCTCGTTTTTTACTTTCTTCACAATCTTTGCATCATCTGCAAACATATTCATGAATGAATTTACAGACTCTGGTAGGTCATTTACATATACAAGGAACAAAAGTGGCCCTAAAACTGAACCCTGTGGAACTCCACTACTAACTCTTCTCCATTCAGACACTGAGTGTCTTACTCTAACCCTCTGTTCCCTTCCTTCTAAGTAAGTTTTTATCCATTCCAAGACATTTCCACCTATTCTAGCCATTGATTGCAGCTTCCTAATAAGTCTCCCATGTGGAACAGTGTCAAACGCTTTCTGGAAGTCTAGGAATATGCAATCTGCCCAGCCCTCTCTTTCCTGTAAGATTTGGCTTACCTCATCATAAAATTCTAATAAGTTTGTTACTGTTGATCTTCCTTCTCTGAAGCCATGTTGCCTCACTGACAAAAAGTTGAAGGATTCCAAGTGAAGAGAGATATGTTTCCTTAGTAGTTTCTCCATAACTTTGCAAACTATGCTGGTCAAGGAAACTGGTCTATAGTTCAGAGCCGTATCCCTCCTTCCCTTTTTGAAGATAGGTATCACATTTGCTTGTTTCCAGCATCTTGGAATCTCCCCCGACTCCAATGACTCCTTAAATATGATACTTAGTGCCACTGATATTGTGTTTGCGCATTTTTTAAGCACATGAGGGGATATGTCATCAGGACCTGTAGCTTTATGAACATCTAAATCCATCAGCGCTTTGCATACCTCTGTGGCTGTGAGGTTGATGTTCTCTAATACCGGCCCTTGAGCTTCTATCACTGCAATCTGAGGGGGTGGGGTATTTTCTACTGTAAATACTGACTGAAACTCCTTGTTCAATTCTTTGCAGATCTCTTCGTCCGTCTCAGTGATGCTTCCATCCGCTCTCTTTAGCCTTAAAACCTGTTCTTTTACCTTCAGTTTTCCTCTGATAAAGCTGTGGAAAAGCTTGGGATTTTCTTTCGCCTTCCTGGTGATGTCCCTCTCATAATCTTTCTCTGCCTCTCTCCTTTTACTTAGGTAGTCATTTCTTGCTCTTTTGTAGGTTTGCCAGGCATTTATGTTTTTTCTCCTCCTATACCTTTTCCAGCATTTGTCTCTCCACTCCTTAGCTCTTTTACACCCATTATCGAACCATTTCTCTCTGGCATGAATTACACCTACTTTGGTGACAGGTATGCAGCAATCTACTATCTTCCCATATTTCTCACAAAAGATGTCATACATTTCTTGTACAGATTTGTTGTAAAATAAGGTTCTCCAGTCAATAACTGCAAAAAGCTCATTCATTTTGATGTAATCTCCTTTCTGATAGTTCCTCCTCATGTCCTCAGTGCCTCTACTCTCAGGAAGAATGTCTTCAATGATATACTCCATCAACAACACACAGTGGTCACTCTTTCCAATTGGTGGTTCATACTCAATATTTTCAATATCCAACACATTATCTGTGAACACCAGATCAAGTAGTGATGGCTCATCCCCACCCCTGGCTCTTGTTGGTTCCATTACATGTTGGTGTAGGAAATTCCCTTGTACGCAATCTAGGAATCTTGCCCCAAAGGAGTCCTCACCACTGTGTGGGTCAAGATTTATCCAATCTATCTCTTTATGATTAAAGTCTCCCATAATCAAAATCCTACATTTTTTCTCCCGCGCCATGTTAACAACTGAGTTTATGACTTCAATCGTACCTATATGACTTTCCTCATAAATTTCAAGCCTATTTTGGTTCCTTGGTGGGTTGTATACAACAGTTATTATAATGCTCTCTGACCCAGTATTTATGCGAGCAACAAGAAATTCCCTGAACTCACTTTCTATAGCCAAGTTTATCTCTTCAACTTGAATCCTCTCACTTATGAGCAGTGCTATCCCTCCACCAGTCCTCTCAGATCTTTCGACCCTTAGTATTCTGAAGCCCTTAGGAAAAACTGTGACACTGTTTATGTCCTCACTCAACTTAGTCTCTGTAATTGCTACTATATCTGCCTTACTGTTGTGAATCCTATCTTTTAATTCTACTGCCTTACCAGCTAATCCATCAGCATTTGTGTATAACAATCTTAATGAGGCCCCATCCCCTGATCTTCTGTCATTATCTTCTTTATCTCCCCTTTGTCTGGAAGTATTCCGTAACGAAAATTTTTCTTCTCTTCTTCATTTCTTTCATCATTTAACCTTCTTGCCTCTTGCAACAAGTTTTTGATCTTTCCCATCTCTTCCTGTGTTCTGTATCGTCTAATGAACACTTCTTTGCATTCTTGAAGGTCTTTTAGACTTTTTTTTCTCAACAATATTTCCCTACATGTCTCCCCTCTCTCAAAGGTTACTTTTGTTGGTCTCGGCTTTCCTTCCCTCGAATATTTACCTAGTTGGTGTATGTTTACAATATCCTCAGGACCACATACTACTCCAAGCTTTCTTATCAGGTCTACAACGTTAGCTTTATTTTCTTCAAGTCTCCCCTGCCATGTTGGCTCCTGGGATTCACTTATGCCTGAGATTACCACTGTCTTCTCCTTATCAAGTGCCTGTCTGATGAGTGGGTTTGCCCTTTCCATCACAACGTCTTTCATTTTTTCGATTACTGTCTCTTTATAGTCAACTGTTTGTATGTTTTCCAGTGCCACCACCTTTACAGCCTCTTTTACTGCCACATTCCCCTTTAGTGCATCAGCAAAGGACGTTTTCATGGCATCATTTTCCATATTCAGCTCCTGGAACTCTTTTCTGAACTGTTCAATGTTTTCCTTAATCTGAACATTCCAAGCAGCAATCTCGTCTCTCTCAGAAGAGAGCAGTGAACTAACATCTAATTCCTTTAGGTTGTCATTTAGCTGTTTGTTTTTATCTTCTTGTTTAGAAATTCTAGATTCTAGTTGACTCTTTTCCCCTTCCAGCTTCTTTATTCTTTTTTCTAGTTCCTTTCTCTCCTGCCCTTGTGCTTTATTTGCTTCCTCCAAGATCTTATTTGTTCTCTGAGTGTTTCATTCTCTTTCATTTCTCCATCCATATTCCGAATTTTATCATCAAGGCTTG
>JAXCGZ010007611.1:0-70000 GCA_037179515.1 Halocaridina rubra
CTCTCTCTCTCTCTCTCTCTCTCTCTCTCATTTGTTAAATTTTCCAACGAGGTGTATTCAAAATCACACTATTTCAATCGTAAATGTAGTATATTTACATTTTCTGATTATCTTGGTCTTTTTCTTTCAGATTTGATATCTACAGAAAAGTCCCGAAAGATTTGACACAGCCTACTATAACTGGAGCTATTATTAGCATATGCTGCATTGTGTTTATGTTATTACTTTTTACTTCTGAATTTCTTCATTATCTTTCTGGAGAAATGTAAGTACTTTGGTTAACATATTTTTGTCAGATGTGAATAGAAATATTAATTTTACGAAAAAAATAAATACTAAATTCTGAATTTTATATTCACGATGTATACAATGCTTAGCCCCACGAAACACCTTCTAATGTTAAGTTATCCCAGAACACACCTTGTAAAGATTAGAGGGCTAGAAGTCCATGAAGCACAAAGACAACGAGAGAACCTTTAGAGTATATATTATTATTAAAGTACTGGATCATGAATTACTGCATTCCTAGTTAAGATCTAATATCTGTCATTTTTAAGGTTTAGAAGAGCTGCTGCTTTTTTTTTTTTTTTTAATCAAGAGGCCAGAGTTTTTCCATATTCACTACTGGCTTTTCTTCATTCATAACAAAACAATTCAAAAGAGTGTCTAGCATATTTTAGCTCTTGTTTGTTATCTCTGTATCTGAAAATTTAGATCTTTATTAGTATCACGGTATGGAATTACGAATATCATGATGCACTGTGGCTAGGGCTTAAAATAAAAAAAGGCTAAAATTGTAAGCTCACGTTCTATGACAAAAACCTATTATTCATTAATATTTAGAAATATTATTTTGGCTTTTATGAAGTTCTTTGTACTATTAATGCAATGATGATTTATCTCTATCTACATACATGTTGTATAATTACCGGTAAGTAACGTACTTTCTCACTCCGCTTTCATAGAGCCTCTTACATATGGAACAGCTTTACATTGCCTTGTATCACCCTAATGTTCTGCATTCATGAATATCACAATTTTTTTTTTTTTTTTTTGTGTGTGACACCGGGACAGGCAGAAACTGCCCTCACCAATAAAGGCCCGGGCACGAGAAAATACCAAGACGAAGGAAAAGAAAAAGGTTAAGGACAAGGCAGAGATGAGGTAATGTCACACAAAGGAAAACGAAGACAGAAAAAAAAACAGTCAAAGTACAGAGGACCCAGAGATATGGAGGACTAGGCTCTGAGATGACGATAGATCTGCTTTTTGAAGGATGAAAGGTTATAAGAATTAGGAAAGACAGAAGGAGGAGAGAGTTCCAGAGTCTGGAGGTAGATGGGAAGAAGCAGTCGCTGCACCGACCAATCCGCGAGCTACAAATCTCCACACAGTACCTGTGAGATGAGGCCGCTTGGCGAGTGTTACGCGGCCTCGGCAGTGGGGGAGGGATGCAACTCGCCAACTCATCAGAGCAGCGATGGAAGTAGTAGCGATAGAAAAGCGAAAGGGAAGATACCTTACGGCGAAGAGAGAGAGAATCCAGATTAGAAGTAAGAGAAGGATCTTTAATGAGTCTGACTGCCTTAGATTCAACCATATCAAGAAGATAAGTAAAGGAAGAAGCACCCCAGATGTGTGAGCAGTATTCTAAGCAGGGACGGATAAGACCTTTGTAAATTTTAAGTAACTGCAAAGAGGAAAAGTAATGACGAAAACGAAACAAAACCCCCCAATTTTTTGGATGAAGATTTAGAAATTTGGATTATGTGATTCCTCCAAGACAAGTTAGAGGCTATATGGATTCCTAATATGTTGATAGAGTTAAGAGGGTAAATTTCATTAGTTTCGAAGACAATAGGGTTATCAGGAGGAGAAGAAGATAAAGAGATAGCCAGAAACTGTGTCTTGGAGGCATTGAATTTAACTAAACTTTGAGTGTCCCACTCAGATACTCTCTGCAAATCGGAGTTAAGAGTAGAAGAATGAGTGATACGAGATTGATTACGAGTAACAGATGAAGGTTATGAAGAAAAGGCAGAGGAAAAGTGAAGGGTAGAATCATCAGCAAAGGCATGAAGAAGAGAGGAAGATGGGGATTGTAGAAGATCATTGATGAAGAGAAGGAAGAGAGTAGGTGAAAGACCAGAGCCCTGTGGAACACCACAGGTAACAGAGAAAGGGTTAGATGTCGCGCCATCAACAACTACAGATATAGAACGATCAGTAAGAAAACTGGAAATCAGAGAACAGAAAGAAGGGGTAAAGCCATAGGCAGGGAGTTTGGCCAACAGAGCCTTGTCCCAGACTCTGTCAAAAGCCTTAGACACATCAAGGGCAACGACGGAGTTGAATCAGATTTGGATACATTTCACCCACACTCTTTAAGTTATATATAGCTATGCTGTATTAAGTTTTGTTACTGCTAAATGACTGTAAATTTCAAGTTTTTAATGATTGATTATAGGTTGTTTATATTTGAAATGTAATTTATTTCCTTATTTATTTTTTATGAACAGATACAAGATTTACAGCGCATGAGCTGGACAGTCCTCCAGTATATATACAGTATATTGTATAGGTTATGAATATGATATAATTGTAATAGATTAATGTTATACTTATATCTATTGCAGTGTGTCAGATTTATATGTCGACAACCCAGGACAATCCACAGAGAGGATACCAGTATACATTAAAATATCTCTCCCCCGTTTAAAATGTGATCGTGAGTAGTTTACTAAATTTTCGTTGTTTTAGAGATTGATATAATTATACGATTAATTTTACAGCCTTTAACTTGTCTTACTAAGCTACGAGTCTCACTTATTTAGATGGTCTTATCATCAGCATTTAAGTTGTAGTTTGTAAAATATGAAAATATGAATAAAGACATTATTCATTTCATCTGTGGAGTATTAAGTTGGAGAAATCAGTCTTTTAGATAATTCATATGAGATAATGGAAACGATTGAAAAAAAGGATTTGATTTCAACCGTAGATAATACGCATATTAGTTCACTGCTTGTACGATTACTGAAAGAAAAGACAGATTAAGCTGGAAAAGCACTAAATTATTCATATAGACACCTTCCAATCTCTTGTAAGAAGGGAGATGAGTGGAGGAATGCAGGAAAAAAAGTCTATAGGAAAAGATTTAACACCTCAAAAGAAAAAATTGGCACTCAACAAGCAAAGGCTATATCATAGCAAGTAAGAATACTCCCCATCTTCAACAAACATGAAAGAGGGATAGTGGTGGACATCCAGATAGCTACACATCTGAAACGCATTACGCATAAAGTATTTGTTCTTCACATTTGAGCCTAAGGTATTCACCAGACATCAAATGAGACCACAGTGCCTAAATGCTCTGTTTTCTGTGTCATTTAGTCCTCATTCAAATGGGAGTGGACACAGACATGTTGGAGAGTAAGGCGGGATGCCTCCCTTCCTTATACCCCTCATAGTAAAGTAACCTGCTTTAGTCGCTTTCCAATGCGCGCACACTACTCCTGAGTTATGGTGTGGTCATCTAAAATTGTATATCGTATGCACCTTATTACTGATGTCATATTCTTCTGCCCTTCAGGATCTCTCTACTTATGTTGATTTTGTTTACTTTATATTTCTCAGATTGACATTGAAGTGTATTCATATTAGAGATACTTGAATTGAAGTGTATTCATAGTAGAGATACTTGAATTGAAGTGTATTCATGGTAGAGATACTTGAATTGAAGTGTATGCATGGTAGAGATACTTAAATTGAAATGTATTCATGGTAGAGATACTTGAATTGAAGTGTCTTCATGGTAGAGATACTTGAATTTAACGTTAACCAAGGGAAGAATTCTTGGAAAACTTTCATCTGGTCTTGATCTTTCAAAATGGAGAACATGACCATAAGCGGTATAAGTATAAATTTGTATTTATTGTCTTTATTGTAGATATTGGATTGGATATTCAAGATGATCTTGGGCGACATGAAGTGGGATTTGTTGAGAACACTGTGAAAACACCTTTGGGAGATGATGGCTGCCTCTTTGAAGCTAACTTTTTGATAAATAAAGTACCAGGTTTGTTTTCTGCTTGTTTCCAATAATTTTTTATGACTTAATCACCCACGTGTATAAAACTAGCATTAGTTTTAAACAATACAAAATATTATCTATTATACGGATATACTGTAGTTGTAGATTTACTCATTCTGGCATTAGTTTTACATCTTTAATTCCGTGATTCTGGATTCTGTAACTGTAATCTTATTGTCAAAAGTAACGAATTGCTCTTAGCATACATTATATTTGTGTTGTACCCTTCCTAGAAATGCATATATGCATCTGCTTCCCATTATTATTAATTTATATTATTAGTGATAAAGACATATTTGTTTGGATTTAAAGTGTGTATTTTTACTAAGTGTTGGTGTAATTTTGTACTGTCTTACATACTTTCCTGTTCATAGTACTTAATAGAATTATTATATCTACACTTGGCCAAATTTTGCATGTCTTTTAAATCTTTTTAGCACATCACTTGCCATTTACATAAGTGACTCACATGTAGATTTGCAGACATGAGTAGGTTATATAGCCACCCATGACATAGGAGTTGTCGGTAAGCAATCAGACACTCATTTTTCAGGATAGTAGCAGCTCTTAATAGATAACCCTTGTAGATTGCGAATGGCAATGTCATGTATTTCTTCTGCTATAGTAATATGTAATAAATTTTGATATAATTTTATTTATGTAAATCAAGCAAATGTAGTATTAACTTTTACAATTTTCCTCAAACAAGAAGCTTGCCATATATTTACTTTCAGCTGTATAATTAGGAAAGCCACTTACAGCCTACGTGAACACAAAGATTCAGCAAGATCATAGGAGGAAAACACTAGAAAATCAAAGTGGTAAAAGCACACTATATGACAAGTACAATATTGTTAACATAAGCAATAATGACATATGAAATGTATTTAGGTCCCAAGAACAGAAAATGGTAAAGAGACATCTGCAACATCTTGTACATATAGAGAAACTGTATTCTTTAAGATTACCACCCCATAAAGCAAAACAATTTCAAAGGCTTTATTTCTCAATAAAGCCAATAATGAAGTGACTTTCCTCACATCATTGAAATAGGGAATAACTTTTGTGCATCTATAAAAGTGATAAACCCTCACTATAGAATTCCAAGAAGAAGAAATACAATTGACATCTTTTGTTTCTGATAGGAGTGACATCATTGAAACCTATATTCCACGGTTCCTTCACTATAATAAATTAAAAAGGTGTTGGATGCGCATACAGTAGTCCATGTCTTGTATTGCCGTCATTTTTAAAGTATTAAGATTGTCATATTCTGTACAGTATTTTGAAGAAATGTGTAACTCTGTATGTGGAAACTGATTAACATAGTTGTTCTTTATATGCTAGGTAACTTCCACGTGTCAACACATTCAGCTGAACAGCAACCCGAAAACATTGATTTTGCTCATATTATTGAAGAAGTGAGATTTGGAAGTAAAATAGACAACAAGAATGTGCCCGGGAATTTCAATCCACTCTACGGACGTTCAAAGATTGACGGAAATTGTGAGTTAATTTACCATTTTTGTTAAGTTTGCTTTTTAAAGTCAAGCGTGAGAAAGTTTACATACTTTTTTGTTATTTGATATTGAAAGTCAAGTGTGAGAAAGTTTACACTATTTTTTGTTATATGTTGATAGGTTACTTTAGGATGCTACATAGCCAGGGCTCATAATGCTG
Source organism: Halocaridina rubra (assembly GCA_037179515.1). Lineage (NCBI taxonomy): Eukaryota > Metazoa > Arthropoda > Malacostraca > Decapoda > Atyidae > Halocaridina > Halocaridina rubra. The sequence continues at coordinate 5,774 of JAXCGZ010007611.1, forward strand.
CACCTTTAATGGATATTGATTGATTTCTCATGTAGTCACTGGGAGTATGAGTAAAACTTCCCCAGTATGTTTTGCACATAGGTATTGCTGTATCTTACGAGGTTCAACGTGCATATTTTTGTTGTTGACACACAATGCAGGACTTTGTAAAATAGTTACTTATATACGCCAAAGGTTTGAATGGCATATCATGGTGATGCTCCACAAATATGTACTAACACAGATGTGATAAGATATTTTTATCTTTATATATTGTGTGAATAAGATAGGAAGATATTTTGTTTATTGAATCATATATATAAGTTATTTTATAAAAGGAATTATATAGATATCTTAGCCAAGTTAAGGTTTTATTGGACAATGTAGATAACTAGTGGCGTCGTAAAGAAGTTGTTATCTCCATAAATGTAAACTTGGTTGAGTTTAGATATAAAACTTGTAGAAACACATTAGATGACGTAAGTTATGTATATATTAGCAGATAAGGTAAGAAGGCTGCTTCTACTTGAATTGACAAGAAAGTATCCTCAAGTTGCTCAAGGAAACTGTTTCCCTTTTGAAGGTTGGCATTTCATTAATTCTGCAGGCTAAGAAAAGGGAGGTAGGGAACACTGCTCAGGCCCAAGTGTTGAAGTCCTAAGTTTCAGAAGCAAAAAGATGTGATTCCAAAATCCCTTGTACCCAATCAAATTCCCATGTTTGAGTTGGGAGACCTTTAGATTACCTTATATCCGAAAAAGGGAGCTCCTCATGAACTCCACAATACTGTGTCAGAGACACAGGAGTTTAACCAAGGCAGCTTCATAATTATAAATTGTCCCCGTTAAGATATCTTTGTTGAGAATAGAAGTTGCAAGATACATAGGACTATCCTGATAGTGAACCTGGCTAGATTTTTTCCTATTCAGTCAAGGTGGTGAAGTTGACTAGTCAGTTTCTTGCCATCTTTTTATATATGTCCTTTTGGTGTTCAAGAGAATGACCATTATGTCGTCAGGAAAGCAGAAACACGATATCTCCCCCAAATTTCAGGTGTTTTGATGAGGAGGATATTAAGGATATTTACTCAGCTTTTTGAAATAGGACTATTATTTCCAAGGCCATATTGCATGTTGCCCTCCTTTAAAGTTCCAAAATTTATGCCTAGTTGGGCCATCAAAGGGCTATCAGGACTGCTCAACCCTTGAATTAGTGAGTCTACAAGTCTTTCTAAAGTTAACGATCAGAGGATAAAATACATAAATCGACTATCAGCAATTTCTTCCACTGCAGTACTGCTATCATAGGCCAAGTGGTTCCAGTATTCCTACACAGCTGTTTGCTCATAAAGAAACATTGTGTAACTTTTTTCTTTGAAAATTGCCCTTTTGTCTCTTAGTGTACCTGTACTATATTAGTTGCATATCATGATCCAGGCCAAACATGTTTCATCTTTAATTCTAAAGTAAGAAGCACCCGTGATGGTAGCCTTTTTCAAAATGGCCAGAACGAGAGAGATCACTTTATTTTATATTTTGAGCAACGGGTATGTTATTTGATTTTTGTCAATAGTCGGACTCATCAATGACCCTTCTCTTACTTTTAATCTTAATTCTCTCTCTTCACCGTAAGGTATCATCCCTCTTTCTTTCTATCATTACTGCATCCACCACTGCACTGATAAGTTGGTAAGTAGCATTCCTCCCCCAGTGTCAAGGTCGTGTAAGACTTGCCAAGCGGCCTCGTTTCACCAGTACTGTATGGAGATTAGTAACTCGTGGATTAGTTGGTGCAGTGACTGCTTCTTCCCATCCACCTCCAGACTCTGAAACTATCTTCCTCCTTCTGTTTCCTAATTCTTATGACCTATTTTCCATCAAAAAGCAAATCCATCGGCTTCTGTGCCTAATCCTACCATATCTCTAGCTCTTCTTTATTTCAGTTGTTCTTTCAACCTGTCCTTTTTGTATGTGAATCATTTCTGACTTGTCCTTAAACTTCTACTTTTTCTTTGTTTCAATCTTTTCATGGTGCCCAGGCCTGTTGAGAGCAATTTTCTTGATTGTCCTGGTATCACACTCATAAAGAAAAAAAATAGTCCGTTATGATGTTATGGTACTTATTAAAAATCACTGGATTAGAAGTACTGTATTCTTTGAGTATGGAAGAGCCCAACTGCTGTGCCATTTTGTTGCATTGTGGCCACTTCTAACTTCAACTTATTACATCTTAATGCTAAGAATACAAAATTTCCTTTTGTGTACTAAAATTTATGTCTCTTTATTTGCAGCATTGGAATCGCATGATTATGTGATGAAAATTGTTCCTACCATATATGAAGATATAAGTGGCAATCAACTCATATCATATCAGTACACTTATGCATATAGAGTGAGTAAACTTATAATGAGAGTTATATTAACAAATGAAAAAATAAAGGCTGCTTTTGAGCGAATGTAGCTGTTGTGTTTTACATATGCAGATTAGTGTTAGATAAATGAATAATTTATTAAAGTAGAGTGCTGTATTATCCAGCATCGCATGCTATAGTTCTATGTATAATCATGTTGGCTCCAACATGATAATTGAGGTATATCCTAATGTATATATTAAAAAATTACATAAAAGTAGGAAATACTGCTTTTAAGTATGCTCCGTAAACTATATCATACCTTAAGTTTTCCAAGATCCAGAGCCAGAGGAGCGAATTTTGGTACAGATTTATGATACTGTATTTGTGTATGACATCGTATTTTTATAGTACCTCAGTAGCAAAGTGATTAGAAAATTAGACTTGGGGTGTGACAAACTTTTTGTATGTATAGAAAAATGGAATGGTAAACTGTAGCTTATTACTAGGCTAAAAGAGGTATGGTACACCTTAACCTATTAAAAGGCTGAAAAATATAATGAGTACATCATAATAGGCTACTAATGGACATAAATACTTAAATGGTTTACTAGAGCCTACTTTCGACTGGAAAGATGTAGTAATATATAATTTCCTTGTAATAGGCTGTATAATGACAAGGAAGAAAGCCATGATAAGCAAGGGTCAAGTTTTACAATAAGTATAAAATTTTTACTCTTTACCACTAGTAGATGGTGCAGCTTACATGTTTGACTATTAAACGAATATATAGAGTAGTGTTTTTTACCAGTATTATTTGGTTTAATACATTTATAAGTGAAATTGCGGTGTTATACTGACAGTATTAGCTTTCATTTTAAAGATGGGATCCTTCTCCCCAAAATGGTGTTTTCAGAGTTTTACCTTATCTAACCATTTTAAAATTTCTATGCATTATTCTCTCTTCAGGCTCATAAGTGAATCCTCACAGTGTGGTGTCAATTTAGAGTAAGATTTTCCATTTATTCTGTTAAGGGGCTCCAGTATCCATTCACAATGAGAGCTTGTTGGTGTAGTTAAGATGTTAGGATGGATCCAATGAGCCAGCCTATTATTAGTGGGAACGCTTATTAGTATGGTATGGTATCGCCTACCTGCAAAATGATATTTACATTTAGAAATGCCCAATTGAAGTTCTTTCTAAACCACGCGTTAATGAATTATGGAGATTATTTAGTTTTACTGTTCTTTTCATAATATATTTAATTTTTCTTTCTCAGAGTTACATATCCTTTAGCCATGGAGGTCGTGTTGTTCCTGCTGTGTGGTTTAGATATGATTTGACTCCAATCACGGTCAAGTATCATGAGAAGAGACCACCATTATATACTTTCATCACTGCCGTAAGTGTAGTATTGTACTTTAGTGAATGATTGCTTTGAGATTAATGAAGCATATTGAATATAATTGCTTAGAGCACTCGACTCTGGAAGTAACAAACCCATGATCGAGCCCACTGCAGGCCGTTAGGAAGGTTTCCTGCCTTAATTCATCAGCTCTAACCTGTATCCATCCCTATATGGGAGTAATGGTGACATGTAAAATGTCAAACAAACTAAAATATGAATCAAGTAGCAAATGCACAGGATTGTAAGTAAATGAAAACTTTTGTGTTAAGGCCATATTATTCCTTGTATATTCGTTAATATCACTAATGCTCAGCATCTTCCATCGTTATATGTACAATAGTTTTTACTACCATGATACGAATGTGAAGAACTTTGCTATATAACAAATATATTCATCACTGTTAATGGGTATTATGGTTGGCACGCTTCATCTTAAAAGGCATAAGACGAAATGCTGTCTTCAAGAAACTTGCTTTTGTATTATTGTAATCACTTCATGTTGGGATGGAAATTCTCTTAGTATAAGAAACACTTAATTTGTATATTTTAGTAGGAGTAAAGGCAAACTGTTATGCCAACTCATAAGCCGTCTGTAAAATGCCTACTAATGAAGCAAGAGATTTTATTGAATTTTTTAATTCTTTAGTGTTTTGTAAAAGTTAAATTTTAGAATTTCTAGGGAGGTCTTTCCGTAGTGGTTCATTTCTAAGTTTGGTCATCTTTTATCACCCTCTTTTTACATTTTATATATATATATATATATATATATATATATATATATATATATATATATATATATATATATATATATATATATACTATATATATATATATACTATACAGTGATCCTTCGCTGTATCGCGTTTCTTGGCTCGCGTTTTCACAGTACTGCAATTTTTTTGGGGGGGGGTATATGCAAAAATATTAAAATATTAAAAAACAAAATTTTTTCAGTATTTTAATTTTTTTTATTGAAAACATATTTCATTATCTAATTGATCAAAAAATTTATTTCCCAGCCTACGAATAATAACACAGTAAAAGACATAAATTTAGACATACAGTATAATTCTCAGTATTGCATCATGGGAAATAGTGTCCGATAGCATACAATGTACACATAGTTCTCAGAATAACGCCTAGATAGGTTCTCAGGAGGGTCGGGTAAATGGAAAATTGCGTGAAAAAACGAGTTATTTTCCATAGGAAACAATGATAAAGGGCATAGATACGTTCCAAACCTTACATAGACACACCATGCCAAAGATATAAGTAAAAAACATTTTATTACTACATAGCAAAGCAGAATGCCCTGTATCTATTTTTAAGAGTATACAAAAGATATTCATTTTCACTTTACAGCTAGAAATTAACATACATTACTATACTTTACTCTATTATGCAGTGGGCAACAGTTATACAGTACACTGGAACATGCATGGTGGCAGTGAGCAAGTAACTTATGTGGTAGAAGAGGAGGAGGATGCTGAAGAACGAACCTCTATTTGCAAATGTATACAAAGATAAAATAAGAATTATAAATAACCAAAGCAAGACTAAAAAACGAAAAATAAAAATTAATTATGCAATGCCTAAATCTACCATATGACAGATTAAGAAAACTTAATCTACATTCTCTAGAGAGGCACAGAGTTAGGGGGGATATGATTGAGGTGTATAAATGGTTTAAAGGGATTAACAAGGGTGATATTAATAAAGTTTTAAAAATTCATGATCAAACCAGAACTCGTAATGGGTAATGGATTTAATCTTGATAAATTTAGGTTCAGAAGGGAAATTGGTGAAAATTGGCTTGGTAATACCGTAGAGTCTTCCTAGTAAGATAATAAATGCCAATACATATAATATATATATATATATATATATAATATATATATATATATATATATATATATATATATATATATATATATATATATATATATATATATATATATATATATATATATATATATATATATATATATATATATATATATATATATATATATATATATATATATATATATATATATAAAGGATGGGATGGGATAGGAGGGGACAAAAAGAGAGGGGATTAAGGATATAAGGGAATTGGAGGGAAAAGCACGAAAATTAAATAAAGTAAGTGAGAAAAAAGAGAGGGGCAGACCCTCGTGCTAAGTTTTGATCTGCAATTCAGATTCTGAACTGTATTACTTAGACACCTTCAAATGTAGATTAGATAGACATATGACAGAGGTAGGGTGGGTGTATATATAATGTATAATGATGATGATCTTTTCTTATTGTAATCCTCTCTGTACTGGTGGAAGAAGCCTCCGCGGGAGCTTATTTACTATATTATTTATATTTTTTTTTTTATTTTTTTTTAAATATAGTAAATAAGCGCCCGCGGAGGCTTCTTCCACCAGTACAAAGAGGATTACAATAAGAAAAGATCATCATTATACGTTATATATACACCCACCCTACTGGGTAGAATAGAATGTTGGAGAGAGAGAGAGAGAGAGAGATCCTTAATTAACTCTTGTTCATTCAACCAAAACTACATTATTTATTGTAAAAATAATGGTTTAATTACAAATTCGTAATAATAATAATAATCTCCACAATCATCATCAAAGGAAAATTATTGTTAAAAATAATAATAATAATAATAAGATCTAAGGAGAATTTTTGGAATAGACATCATGAGAGTAATGCAGAGGTATATTAAAACCCAGCAGAGAGCTGGATATTCATTACACATCTTTTATAATCCCTTCACATCTGACTGGTCATTACACTCTCCATCTGTTTCTCTTTACAGCCTGATAAAGGCTGTTTTATTTTATCATTTTTTGGTCCATCCTGGTGTTACAATAATCTTTAAAAAATAAAAAATAAATAAATAATAATAATAATTTGGGGGGGGCGTTATTTGCAAATTCCGAGTTTTTTACTATTATTTTTGGGGGGCGTTATTGCAATTTCGCATATAAAAAAAATCGCGTATAAAAGGAACAAGGTGTATTGGGGTCGCAGCTACGTGAGCTAGCATATATATTTATATTTCCAGTAGTTTCATGATTTTATTGCTAAAAAAAAACGTATTTCTTAGCCTAAGAATAATAAAACAGTAAAAAATAGTAAAAAACATAAATACTAATAGCATTGCACCATGTAAAATACGATACCAGTATCAGCGTTTCGGAAAACAAAAAGGGTCGAACCTACGTAAGATAGTACATATTGAAATTTTCATTATTTTATTGATAACAAGTATTTCCTAGCCTAAGAATAATAAAACAGTAAAAAATAGTAAAAAACATAAATTTAGATATACAGTAATCCCCCCATTATCGCGGTAGTTCGGTTCCGGGACCCGGCACGAGACAGGAAAACCACGAAATAGGATCAGCCTATATGTACATAGATATTTTAATTTATTTTTACGTTTACACTGTATAAAACCTCCCTATACTGTTAACAAACCACCCTTTACTTCATAAATAACAGCATGCAACGTAAATTAATATGAAAGTGATAGATAAAATTACAGTGAATGAAGTGGTAATTACATGACATACTCATGTACGTAGGTATTTTACAATAATAATTGGCAAAAAAAAAAAAAAAAGCGATACAGTGAAAACGCGATACAGCGGGGAATCACTGTATAACTCACAGTATTAAATAGTAAAAAACATAAATTTAGATATATAACACAGTATTGCATCATGTGAAATATTATCCGATAGCGTACAATGTATTGGGGTCGCACCTATGTGAGCTAGCATATATATTAAAATTTCCAGTAGTTTCATGATTTTATTGATAAAAAAACGTATTTCTTAACCTAAGAATAATAAAACAGTAAAAAATAGTGAAAAACACAAATACTAACAATATTGCAACGTAAAATACGATACCGCTATCAGCTTTTCGGACAAAGGCTTCCACCATCTTCCATTGTCTCGCCTCACTCGTTCAGTCTAACTCATGTGTGCGCCGTTCACATTGTGCTTATTAATACGTTTTGCTTGTGATTTTTTTACTCGCATATTTTAACCTTTGCAATGCCTCCCAAGCATCCTTCATCTTCTAAGGCTTCTTGTAGTGAGCCTAAGCGGCAAAGGAAAATGTTAACCATAACAGATAAGGTAAGTTTACCTATCACGTACATATAAATTTACGTTGCATGCTGTTATTTATAAAGTAAAGGGTGGTTTTTTAACAGTGCAGGGAGGGTTTATACAGTAAACGTAAAAATAATTGTAAAATACCTATGTACATGAGTATGTCATATAAATTTACACTTGCATGCTGTTATTTATGAAGTAAAGGGTGGTTTGTTAACAGTACAGGGAGGGTTTATACAGTTTATACTTTGTAAACGTAAAACGTAAAAATAAATTAAAATATCTATGTACATATAGGCTGATCCTACTCCGCGATTTTCCTGTCTCGCGCCGGGTCCCAGAACCGAACCTTCGCGATAATTGAAGGAACACTGTATATATATATATATATATATATATATATATATATATATATATATATATATATATATATATATATATATATATATATATATAGATATATAGATATATATATATAGATATATATATATATATATATATATATATATATATATATATATATATATATATATATATATATATATATATATATATATATATATATATACACAGTGTTCCTTCCATTATCACGAGGGTTCGGTTCCGGGACCCGGTGCGAGACAGGAAAATCGCGGAGTAGAATCAGCCTATATGTACATAGATATTTTAATTTATTTTTACGTTTACACCGTATAAACTGTAACTACAGCTGAAGGATTTTTAAACTAGAATAGGACTGTCCAGGACAGTTCGATGTTAAGTCTTCCTGCAGTTACGGTTATATTTTATGCCTACATCAACACTGAATATTCTTGGATATTCATTACACACCTCTTATTACCCCTTCATTTCTGACAGGTCATTACACTTTCCATCTCTGTTACTTTTTACTTAGTGTATTCTTCGTGTGCAGGCTTGATGGGGACTGTTTTATTTTATTTTATTTTTTGGCCCGTCCTGGTGTCACAATCATAAAAAGAAAAAAAAAAGAAAAAATAAACCCTCCCTGTACTGTTAACAAACCACCCTTTACTTCATATATAACAGCATTCAAGCGTAAATTTATATGACATACTCATGTACATAGGTATTTTACAATTATTTTTACGTTTACTGTATAAACCCTCCCTGTACTGTTAAAAAACCACCCTTTACTTTATAAATAACAGCATGCAACGTAAATTTATATGTACGTGATAGGTAAACTTACCTTATCTGTTAAGGTTAACATTTTCCTTTGCCGCTTAGGCTCACTACAAGAAGCCATAGAAGATGAAGGATGCTTGGGAGGCATTGCAAAGGTTAAAATATGCGATTAAAAAAATCACAAGCAAAACGTATTAATAAGCACAACGTGAACGGCGCACACGTGAGTTAGACTGAACGAACCTTTGTCCGAAACGCTGATAGCAGTATCGTATTTTACATGTTGCAATACTGTTAGTATTTATGTTTTTTACTATTTTTTACTGTTTTATTATTCTAAGGCTAAGAAATACGTTTTTTTTATCAATAAAATCATGAAACTACTGGAAATATAAATATATATGCTAGTTCACGTAGCTGCGACCCCAATACATTGTACGCTATTGGACACTATTTCGCATGATGCAATACTGTGAGTTATACTGTACGTATGTATATCTAAATTAATGCTTTTTACTGTTTTATTATTCATAGGCTGGGAAATAAATTTTTTTTTATCAATTAGATAATAAAATGTTTTTTTCAATAAAGAAATTAAAATACTGAGAATTTTTATATTTTTAATATTTTAATATTTTTGCATATACCCAAAAAATAAAATAATAATTTGCCCAAAAAAAAAACGTGGTACAGTGAAAACGCGAACCAAGAAACGCTATGCAGCAGGGGATCACTGTATATATATATATATATATATATATATATATATATATATATATATATATATATATATATATATATATATATATATATATATATATATATCGTGATATTTTTCTCCCAATTTTTTTCACCGCAGGTATGTGCTATCATTGGAGGAACCTTCACTGTGGCTGGCATCATAGATTCATTCATCTTCACAGCATCAGAACTCTTTAAAAAATTTGAATTGGGTAAACAGAGCTGAGATGTAAGGAAAGATAGGAAAACTAAGATTGTTATTGACTGCTATTTTATTAAAAAAGTTTTAGTGAGATTGTTTCATAGCTACCTTTTTATCATATTAAAATAGTGTATGTTTGTTGTTGCTTTGTTGAAGTTCGTGTCATTGCACTGTGTAGAGTAAAGAGTTATGCTGTTTTTTTTTTTTTTAACAGCTCTGTATGAACTGAGAGGATCACTTCAATCTTAATTCCTTCATTACAAGTTAGAGTATGGTTAATGTGGAGTATAAGGTGTTCAGGTTCTTTTTTGTGATATTAGTAATATTCTGTGCTTCCTTCTTTGACAATTAATAATGAATACTCATTTTTGCTTATTTTTAATATAGCAAGTAGGCTCTTTCTTTTAGAAAGTTGTAAATAGATTTTCTTAGCAAAAGTAATCTCTGAAATATTTATTCTTGTTAAGAACGTTAGCTTGTCTGTTTCGGTGGAGACTAATTACCTTTCTCATGCTTTTATCTCAGAATTGCATGGCATTGGTATCTTTATTTTTTGAGGCTACGGAGCACCGCCAGGTTTTATATGTATAGAAAATCTTTCTTTTTTTCCACTCTTCCCCCCCAAATGGACACCATATTCAGTCAAGGCAAGAATAGTGGCAACGTTTACAGCAGAAGTATTCAAGTAGTATGTCTTCTTAATATCTTGCCTGTCCTCTCCTCATTTACTAATTGTTAGTTATATTGCAGAAAGAAAAGAATTTTCAGAAGGCAGGATTGTTAGCTTTCACTCTCTTATCCTCTGTGTTAAAGAATGTGATAAGAAGCTGGGGGTTAGCAATACCTTATTTCCTTAAACTTTTTCATGTTAGAAATAACCGACGGCAGAAGTAAGGAGGACATGCATGTGTTGAGACCTTGTAGCTTTAATGTCTTTGATAAAGATGGTGTCCACCATTTAACCAGTGAGCTATGCCATATATATATATATATATATATATATATATATATATATATATATATATATATATATATATATATATATATGGAAGGAAAATCCCATTAAATAAAACAACGAAAATATATATATATATATATATATATATATATATATATATATATATATATATATATATATATATATATATATATATATATATAATATATATATATATATATAAAGTACTTATTAATTTCGTGACCTAAGCTGGTCACCTTCTCAAAGTACAATGGCAAGAGATACAACTAGCAAAACAGAAGAAAACTTGAAAAGAAGGAGACAAAAGAGCCGCCCAGGGGTCTTAAATATGGGATTAATAGATAACTATTAATCCTATGTTTAAGACCCCTGGGCGGCTCTTTTGTCTCCTTCTTTTCAAGTTTTCTTCTGTTTTGCTAGTTGTATCTCTTGCCATTGTACTTTGAGAAAGCGACCAGCTTAGGTCACGAAATTAATAAGTACTTTATATATATATATTTTCTTTGTTTTATTTAATGGGCTTTTCCTTCCATTTTAGACTGTATGTTAACAGTTCAGTGTTAATATATATATATATATATATATATATATATATATATATATATATATATATATATATATATATATATATATATATATATATATATATATATATATATATATATATATATATATATACATACATATATATATATATATATAGTAATCCCTCGTTTATCGCGGGTGTTACGTTCCGGGACCACCTGCGATAGGTGAAAATCCACGAAGTAGCAGCACCATATTTGTTACAGGTATTTTGCATTTATTTTTACCTTTATAAATCCTCCCTGCACTGTTAACAACTCACCCTTTACCTTATTAATAACAGCGCGCAAGCGTAAATTTATACAAGTGTGACAGGTAAGTTTACCATAAATAACAGCGCACAAGCATAAAGCTATATGAATGTGATAGGTAAGTTTACCGTGAATGGTGAGATGATGACGTTTACATACTGCACAGCCAATGACAGTATTACGGTTGCTTTTTGCAAGAGAAGAACATTGTAATGGGGAGTTGCTGTCGCTGTTTCTTTTGTGCGAATATGGTCTTGTAAGGAGTCATGGCATCGTCGATAATATTGCAGAAGTGCACCGAATAAACCATATCATCGTCCCACTCCTTTGGGACGATGTAGCGAACAGTAGATTCATTGATGTCGAAATGGCGGCCCACAGCATTTATAACAGTTTTTCCTTATCTGCTAAGGTCAACATCATCCTTTGCCGCTTAGGCTTACTACCAGAAGCCTTAGAAGATGAAGGACGCTTTGGCGGCAGGGGCTGAAATAAAGCCAAAGTTTCACAAAAAAACAAGAACAACGTATTAAGAGGCACAACGCGAAAGCCGCATGAGTGAGCAACTGAATGGGTGAGGCGAGACAATGGAAGATGCTGGAAGAATCAACCTTTAATCAAAATGCCAATTAGACCCCACTGTACTATCTCACGTAGGTGAGACCCTTTGCATTTTCCAAGGTGCAGATACTGGTATCGTATTTTATATGGTGCAATACTGTGAGTTACATGTTTAGATTTATGTTTTCTACTGTTTTATTATTCTTATATCTGCGATATAAAATACACATGCTCGCCGTAAAAACCCACGATGCACTGAATCCGCGGAAGATGAATCGCGATATAGCGAGGGATTACTGTACATATTATATATATATATATATATATATATATATATATATATATATATATATATATATATATATATATATATATATATATATATATATATATATATATATATATATATATATATATATATATATATATATACAGTAAATATATTGATGCATTTAACATAGGGGACCATCAAGTTGTGAATGTGTAAGGCCACATTGTTAAGGTTACATGAATAAGTTTATTTATTAGCATATGATCCTTATGGTATGTGAATTTAGCAAATATACTATATCTTTTTAGCTTTTTGTGTTCAGCAGACATTTCAAGAAAATATATATGTACGATTTTTGCAAGAGTTTATTTTTCAGCAATGTTTTCAATGTCATATATTTTAATGCAACGTTATCAATCTTAATTACTGTATCCTTATTATGATGGTGTTTGTATTGATTTTGTGTTATTGATCTTGTTGTAGGTTAATATATAGACTAAAAAGTATTACAAACGAGGATTTAAGACCTTTGTAATCATTATCAGATGGATTCTCAATCTGCAATAATACTTTCAAAATGAAATTTGAATTGGATTACCTCTTTGTTTTTTGTTGTTGTCCTCCTGTTACTGTTCAGAACAATTCTTACGGGATATCCATTCCTGCCTTGTCGGATTTTCTTCCGTCTATATTTCTGCCTTGTTCTTGACCTTTTTCTTTTCCTTCGTCTTAATATTTTCTCGTGCCCGGGCCTCATGCTTAACCCAAACTTACTTGTTAGGGTAGGACTGACAGAGATAAACGCTTAAACTCATTGCAGACTATGGTATGGAGAGTGGTTAAGGACCCTGTGGAATTGTTGAAAACTTGTCATTAACTTTTGTATACAACTCTGGTTACACTAACATAGACTGTATGTGCACAATATCCTACTCGGAGTATTTTTTTTTTTTTTCATCCCTTTGTGTTGGTGTTTGTACCCACTATGATAGTCTCTTATAGCTTTGTTTACATGGAAAATTCCTTATTTCAGATATGTTTGTATTGACAGTCTGTGTAACTTTCTATGTACCATTCAGCTACAGCAAAGCCAAGTCTGAATTATCTGAGGGTGGGTTTATATGCTATATTGTTGATTATTCAAACTTTTTCCAGATAGATGAAACTGAATGCGATAAGGAGAATTTTGACATTTATTCATAAAATGGTTTCCTCTCTACTTGAAATATGGAAAGATGGTCATACTGTCTCGTTTCGATTCAGACTTGCAGCAGTGTAACAGGATATCTGCAGGAGCTTGGAGCAGTACTGCTGAAGCTATATTTCTTAACTATACCTTGCATGAAGTCTACCCACCACTTCCATATGCTTTATTTCTTTAGCATTCATTCGTACTGGAATTTTTGTGGGCCTTTTTGGTGAGATTTGTAATTTTGTTGCCACATCTCATGGTTATAGATCTTTTATAGACTTATAAATCCTTATGCTGCTATTGGATGGGTCACTGCTTGTTCTTCATTTGCTGGTTTCTTTCCTCTAATACAGTACTTCTGTTGTGTTTGTCTTCACCATAGATTTTCCATATTCATGAATCATTTTAAATGGTTCCTCAATTACTCCAGCAGCTTGCTAAATGTATCTTCTACTTCTGTAACATCTATTCACAGGGAGCAAGGCGAGCTATGCTTATCCTATAAAAGGTATATATATCCAAATTAAACTCTTTATTTAATTAACATATAAAAAGCTAGGAAATTTCAGTTATGAGAAAGTCAAAAGGAGTTAGAATGGTAAGGCCTGACAACCATTTTGTCGCTGTATCAATAAGAATCTGACCATACTTAAGTTTATAGATACCCAACTAGTGGTTACTCATCATTCTGACAATTTCTGTGATATATATTGTATTAACTTTTAAAATAATGCCAAATCTAGAATATGTAACCACTATCACAAATTACATAATTTACAATATTTACACATCTCTGATCCAAGACAAAATATACATGAAATATTAAAAATTAAATCAATAAGATAAAGAACGCAACACATTACACCAGCGTTTCTCAACTGGTGCGCCCCAAGTTTATGAAAGAGTAATTTATAATTGTTTTATATAAAAAAACTCAGTATTTCTAAAAAAAACTATGGATACTCTAAACTGGATGCTCATTTCCTTAATCTTTTAAAAGGAATGGATAATTCTTTCCCATTTCCCTTCTTCAAGGAATTTAAATTCGTCATTATCTCTCTCTCTCTCTCTTGTGAATGGTTGATATAAAATCTTAGAACAACTGGTCCTAAAGCATGTGAGAAGCAGCTATAATGACATACGAGTTCAATTATCGTCGATAATCCTTTGACCTAAGTACCGCGAGGGACATCTTAAAAATCAAACATAATAGAGATGCCCATTCATCAATTTTTTTTTCCATCAAAGAAGAATATCCCTTCAGTAGCTCGTAAAGCACTAAATATTTTATTGCAGTTATCCACACCATACCTCTGTGAATTAGGATTTTCTGCATTTACCAACATTAAATGTAAAAATAGTTCGAATATTAGCTGTATTGATGAGGACATGAGCGTATGCTTATCATATATAAGGCTTAATATTTAAAAAATTGCCAAAGCAGATCAAGCACAGGTCTCACACAAGTATACTTGATATAAATTATTGTCTTAGATATGCATGCTCATTTCAAGAGCATTCTTGATCATTTTTCAATTTCGCAATTTTATGGATAATTTTATCTTGTTGATATATTGAGTGCCCCTCAGAGTTTTAATAACTACAAGCGGCCCTGAATTAAAAAATGTTGAGAAACTACATTAACTATAGAACATTGGCAATGCGTATGACGTTTGCAATGCTGACTGACTACAGTCGAACGGTAGACATGGCTCAGGGTTCTTTTGATAACTTTATGCTGCAGCCTAAATACAAACAAGCTCGAATTCATTATTAAATTATGCCACAGTTAATATTAATCAAATTCTTAGTATTATCAATTATATAAGTAGCATAATAAAGCAATTTATAAATAAACAATCTTTTAACATTTACAATGTCTAAATTCAAGTAAACTCGCAATAAGAAATCTAGTAAAACTCTTAATCAAAGAAGAACGGGACGGGTATGGTAACGTTTTATTAAAAAAAAAAATTTTTTTGCTAATTGATAGAGCATCACTAAGTACATGAACCTTTAGAACTAGATGTCATAATTTGAAATTAGAAAAAAAAATACTGGTAGCTTGATTGAAGGATGTGAGGAGGTCCTTTATTATTGTGAAAATAGTTTATGATTAGAATTCGTTATGTAATGGACCTAAATGTTATACGCATGCATAGTTTTAAGGAAAGATAGAAGTGCTTACTCGCTGGAAAAAAAAAAAAACGGAAACGGCCAGTTAATGGTATCGTTATCTTTCCCATGAGTACAATAGGATAAATATACTAATTAGAGAAATACAATCAACAAGTGTTATTACAAGAAATTTCAAGATTAATATCAGTATCATTTAAAGCTTGAACTTCTAAAACAGAGGTGACCAAACAGTCGATCGCGGCCACTTGTTTGGTCGATCGCCGTTCCCCTACAGTAGGTAAGCTAAGGTAAATTTATTTTTTTTTTTTAACTGATTATTATTATTATTTTTTTATATATATAAGTGAGACAATTGCACTCATATTTTATAGTACTATGCTAATTGAATTTGTTGTCCAAAGTTGACATACTTTTGTTCCGGTTTTACGTCACAGATTCCCGTTTCTACCAAGGGCTAGGACGGTAGCCTACTTGCGAAGGACTTGTTTTGGAAGATGTAATCGTTACCCTGAGTGCATGCCCTTGCTAACCTCAGACCGTAACGGGGCGCGAACTCTCGACCTGACGCCTCAAGTCGAGGACGAGGACACTGCCGCTTGAGCTACGGTGACTACATCCAAAGTTGACATAATACTATGTGATAATATAGTATGGTAGATCGTAAAAGAGTTTCCGTCTCTAGATCTCGGAATCCAAAAGTTTGGCCACCTTTGGTCTAAAACATTTCGTCTGACATTTTTATAGCCGCTAAACGTATTTTGAGCTTTGAAAATGGCAGTTTATTCATACATATACTTGGCCTCATTCCCCCATGTAAGGGGTGTCCGAGCCAAGAAAAACACATTCTCCGCGATCCACACATACCTCAACTATTCCTCTTAGCTCCTTTGGGATAAAGGGTTGCCACATTTCCCCCCTGCAACCCTGCTTGAGTTAGCCACAAGGTGGGCGGGCAAGGGTATTGTAGTGAGATTAGACAGCCGCAGCTGGTTTACCCCCACCGCTTCATCACATGGCAACTCTCCTCGGTTCGCTGAGCTAACAGGTGCAAGAAAACCCTTTGGCTCGTTTAGTCATAGCAAAAGAATTATTAAGGCTGGCAACCCTCTTTCTATTAGGCTGGTAACTACTGCCGTGACTGGCTTCGGGTGCGGTCAAGCTGTGGTATCGTCACTTCGTCAGTAGAAACTAATACCTCAGAGGGTGTGGTGCAGAACGTCTCCTATCTGGTCCTGCAGCCCAAGAATTTACTTATTTCGTGTAAGTTCTTTTGTGACACGTCTCCCATTTCATCCTAACTCTTCCTGCAATGTATAAGAAACGTAAAATAGATATATTTTTAATTGTAATTACGCATTTCATCGAATTAAAAGAAAATTATTTTGAGTTTGTTTACTAATCAGCGGAAGTAAGTCTGAGTTGTTGAACTTCTAAATTTAACTCTGGTTTTTATATTTTATAAGTTTCCGGAGAATGTTTTGAGCCTTATATAGTTTAATGAGAGTCTTGTCTTCTGCTCAAACAGCGGATAGGTAATTACAGACATGAATGTCTTAAATTTCATCTTACTTTTTCCCCCTATGGTGTTTGATCTGTAGTAAATGAATGTGACCCTGAAAACTATCGGAATATGTATGTTAACCTAAAAATAGTCATTTACGAAACTTTTTCCGGTCATTTAACAGTTTAGTATCGCGACCGAAATTCGGCTATTTCCCGCCAATTCTAAACCTAACCTAACCCAACTATTCTTAGGTTAGGTTAAGAATGGTTAGGTTACGCTAAGAATTAGCAGAAAATAGCCGAAATGTGGCCGCGATACTAAACTGTTAAATTACCATTTTTCCTATGGGTGTTGATGTTATGAGAATGAGTGTTACCATGAAAACAGTCGGAAATAAACAAATTTTTTTAGGTTTGGTTGGGTTAGGTTAGCATATATTTTCAGACAGTTTTCAAGGTTATATTCATTCAATATAGTAAAATCCATTTTATATATATATATATATATATATATATATATATATATATATATATATATATATATATATATATATATATATATATATACACGCAATTGTAAAAAAATACCATAATTTTTTTCTTTTTTTAATTAAGATTAGAGTTAGGTTTCAGTTGATTGTTAGAGGTATATCTTGGAACCTTTATAATTGACATTCTTGTATTTTGAGGTTAGGAAAGTAAATTAATGAGGACGTAACCCAAATGCCCAACATTACACAAATAAACATTTATTTCCACTTTTCAATGGCTATTCTGTTTCAAAACAAAATGTATAATTATAAATACAGTATACTTTTAAATAGAAATCGACCCTATTACCAGAACCATATAACCTATTCTCAAAGGTGCATATTGGTAATGGATTTAGTTTATGGAGATGTTTATAATTAGATTTCTGAAGTGTTGATAGCTACTGTTATTCTTGCCATGTTATATATTCCCATGGGTCAACTGTAACAAGCTCGCCTTACACTGTATATACATTTATACATATACACATGCCTCATTCCCACTTGTAAGGGGGGTGGCAGAACCAAAAAATGCGCATTCACCATGATCCACACATACTGTATCTCAACTACTCCTCTCAGCTCCTTGGGGATAAAGGGTTGCCACTGTAAATAGCCTCTTCATAAAGTTAAAATATATCCTAATTCGCTCAATGATATTATGTTGAATTTTTGCTTACATAACCCCAATTTGGGAAAACTCGGGAAATTTACAATACTAGATTAAATGTTTACTTTCACACTACAGCGAGTGAATTGAAAACACATTAAAAGAATATCTAAAACAAAGAAGCAACTTTGGGGTGAAATCATATTTTACTTTTTTTTTTTGTGTGTGTGTGAGTTGAATGAATATGACCTCGAAAACCGTCGGAAAACAAACAAATGTAACCTAACCAAAAAAAAATAGTAACACGACTGTTTTTAAGGTCACATTCATTCAGGAACATCAAAAACCATTGGGGAAATGTCGTAAATGATTTATATATATATATATATATATATATATATATATATATATATATATATATATATATATATATATATATATATATATATATATATATATATATATATATATATATATATATATATATATATATAAAGGGTAGGTTAGGTTAGCATATATTTTCATGGTAATATTCAATCAAACGCCATTGGAAAAATATAATTTACACCATCAAATAGAGATGAACGCAGTTGTAACAATTTGCCATTTCAAGTATCAAATTACCAATTTAACTTACCACATGCTTTTTGCGAGTTCTGTTATGCACTAATTTAGCGCTTCTTGCTCGCCTCTCCCTTTCAGTTATAATTCTATTACTCATTCATTGTATATTAATCATATTTTCTTTTAAAGTCATTCACTGTTGAGGCATTTATAATGTACAGTATAGGCTATTGGCATGTTGTTCCAACTATTAAGTACTCTAGGAGAAAAAGAAGGTAGTTTCTGATATTATTAGAGCATTACTTTTTGTAAATCATACAATTATGACCCCTTTTCTTGTAATTTGGATAGCCTATCAATATGTGTTAGTATTCTTTCTTTATATTTAATACTCATATCATATCCCCTAAGCCTTCCCTCCTCTAATGTTGTAATTCCCAGTCTTTTGCATCTTTCTGAATAAGGCAGATTCCATATTTCGGGTGGTATTTTAGTGGCTCTTTTGAATTCTTTCAGTAGCTTCTATATCTTTTGGGAATTAAGGTGACCAAATGGACATATCCTTTATATAAAATCTAAAGCTTCTCAGCATTCATATACAGTATGCAAATGCGTTTTTTATTATTCCTCGACTTAATCAGAGTTCCGTTTCTAAATGTGATGTAACTCGAACTTCATTGTAAGTCGGAACACACCTAAATTAGCTTCTATTCTAATGCAGTAGTAAAATTTCTTCCTTTTCCATGCATTTTACTATCTCTAATATCACTTCCATGGTGATGGCTTTCCTTTTCTTCGAAGCACTGCCATCAGAAGAATATGCTTTATAATTGGGAGACATAATACAGGCCAAAAATGATAAAAAAAAAGAATAAAATTTATTATGGGAGATGCATTGTAACCACGAAACATCGTAATTTGAGTATGTTGAGTGTGGCAGACTAATACGTTGTCACGGGCCATTGTTGTATACATATATATCAGGTTAATGGTATTATTTATGTATATGATTATGTGAAAGACCTAATTTGACTTTATATACAAAATTATCTTATACTGTACATACTTTTAAATATTATCTTCATGCAGAACATTTTGTTGAGCATGGCAAACAATACAGCTTCACACTGCATTACACTGAGAAGAAGAAGTGCTGCCCAGTTCTCACTTGCATGCAATATTGTCCTTTTGCTCATTTGCACTTTGGACTGTTTCACTCGTGTTTGAGATACTTACTGACCTGTACTATGTCTCCCAAGTGTATAGGAAATTCATCTGATGGCAGTGCTTTGAAGAAAAGGAAAACCATCACCATGGAAGTTAAAGTAGAAATAGTAAAATGCTTGGAAAAGGGAGAAACTGCTACCAACTTCGGCCGCCAACCGGGATTTATCCCTTCGACCGTGGCGACGCTTATTAAGGATAAAGATTGCATCCTTGAACATGTGAAAGGTTCTGCTCCTGTAAAATCCACTGTGATTACTAAGCAGCATAGTGAGCTAATGATTGATATGGAGAGGTTATTAGTGCTTTGGCTGGATGACCAGCATCAATGGCATATCCGAATGAGTATGCTGTTGATTCAGAAGAAAGCTAAAAGGCTGTTTAATGCCGTGGAAAGGGAAAAGAGGGAAGGAAGTGAAGGTGAAGAGTTTGTGGCCAGCTGAGTTTGGTTTATGCGGTTTAAGGCTCATATTAATTTGCATAACCTTAAGGTGCAAGATGTAGCTGCTAGTGTTGATGAGAAAGCAGCAAGTGATTATCCTAGTGCATTGGCTGATATAATTCGGGAGGGTGGTTACCGTGCTGAACAAGTGTTTAACGTGGATGAGTCCAGCTTGTTCTGAAAGCGTATGCCTAGTTGTACGTACATCGCCAAGGAGGTGAAGGCAGCACTTTGACATAAAGTCAGCAAGGTGAGACTGACTTTGCTTTTGGGGTCAAATGCTGCTTGAAACTTCAAGCTGATCCCCTTGTTGGTTTACTTGGTCATCCAAGGGCTTTTGGAAGGGTCACCTTCCTGTCATCTGGATATCCAACAATGAGGCTTTGGTAGCCCTTCAGATTTTCGATGACTGGTTGAGCAATCATTTTGTGCCAGAAGTGGAAAGGTACTGTGCTGCCAAGTGTCTGCCCTCTAAGGAGTTGCTAGTGTTGGACAATGGCCCTCCCCATTTGGATGGCTTTCATTCTAATGTCAGGGTGGTTTACTTTCCACTTTATACCAATGTCATGTTACAGCCATTGAATCAGGGTCTCATTGCCTCTTTCAAGGCCTACTGCTTCCGAAGGACAATCGCTATGGCTCTTGTAGCAACTGAGAAGAACAAATACTTGACCTTCAAAGATTTTTGGAAGTCTTACAGTATTTTTCAAGTTATCAAGAGTATTGCTAATTCTTGGGAGGAAGTTAAACTGACGAACGTGAATGTAGTATGAAGTGTGTATCCAGCTTCTGAATGACTTCCGTGGCTTTGAGGAGCTAGTTGAGGCTGTCACGAAGAACGTTGTTGCCCTGAGTAAGGAGCTTAAGTTGGAGGTGAGGGTTGGTGATATAATAGAGCTGCTGAGGACCTCATTCAACATTAGAAACAGTTAATTGAAGAGAAGGAAGAAATGCCAATCCCAAAGCTCGAGAGATTTACAAGCAAGGGCTCGGAAGAAGGTTTTGCCCTGATTGAAGAAAGATTGGCAAAGTATGAGACTGAGGATCCCAACACTGCCAGGTTATATAACTGTGATACAAAATGGACGATTCTTAATTACTCACTTTTAATCATTATTAAGCGTTTACATTCAACCTTATTTTCTAATTCTATTATCGAGAAATACATCCTCTATTGTACGCTAAGGTCTGCAGAGGGGTTATGGATTTCTTACGGTGTTACAGAGAAATAAGAAGATAGCATCCTTTTAGACTCGCCTCAACTGTTTCTTCATAAAGGTAGAGTCCTCAGTAACAGATCCTGTACCTTCTACCTCAGCTGTCTTCACAGACTTACCTGCCCCAGTCTCTCCAGGACCGGCCTCTCCTGCTTCCTCCTCCCAATAAGCCTATCTCTCCCTCCCTTGCAGTGCCCCTTCCAGTATGCAAGCCAACAACAAGAGTAAAGGTAAGCAATACTGTACTGTATATGTCTCAAATTATGAACTTTACCACTGCGTTAGCATAGGTGGGTAACCTAGCTTCTTATTCAGGAGTGTTCCGACTTAACTACGCTGAAAGTCAAGTTACGTCATGTTTCAAGAAAGGAACTCTGACATAACTCGAGGACCCCCTAAATAAATGTGCTGACGCAACCCTCTTAAGGATGGATATGTATTGTTATCCAAACTTTTGAGCAGTTTTGAAGAAAGTTATCTTGTACAGCATTAACAAAGTTTAACATGTAGGCCTTTGGTCATATATGAGCAGTTGTCTGTGGTCTGCTTTATATCAATTAAAAATATTACGTTTGATTTGCTTTCACGAGAGATCAAAGCCTACAATGCACATATAGCCTTCCAAACAGAGGCACCAGCACAAAATCTGTTCCACTTATGAAAGTGGATCTGTTTTATTTTATAATGTATGAACATTTTCAAAACCATTATCAAACATTATGTCATAAGTCATGTTGATATGTTCCATTGCATTTGTAGATTTTTTGTTTGTTTTGTAGGTTAAATGATGTGTCTTTTCTTTCTTCTACAGGTACAGCAGAGTAGGTGTTAATGTGCACATAAATACGTTGATGATGCCAGTGTAGTTATGCTCTTCCTCCCTGACTGTTTGCATGCCTGTAGTTCTGTAGCACAGATGTGTGTTTGTATCCATCTCTAATTAACTGAAACTCTCCAACAATACTGTACAATAATTTGAGTAATTGCCAACATGGTAATGTTAAGAGGATTTCTGCATGTGGACTTAATTGAAGCCGAAAATCTTCCAGACTGTGACACGGCTTTCTTCAACATTGATCCTAAAGACACATCAGATCCTTTTGCACAGATCAAGTTGGGAACAAGTGTCATCTGTAAGACAGCTTATATCAACAATGACTTGTCTCCAAAATGGCAGGAATCATATAGGATTCCTGTTTGTCACATGGCTGATAAATTGCAGATTCAAGTACTGGACAAAGATCATGTCTCTGCAGGTTTGTTAGGTGAAGTGGTTTTGAGAGCAGAAGATCTTTTAGATGGGGAAACCTTGGAAGGATGGTATCCTCTTTATGGTTGTGATGCTCAGATTAACATAAAACTAAATTATGTTCCAAAAGATGCTATTGAAGCCACTTTTGAAGTGCCCGATTGTTATTTTCCCCTCAGAGAGGGATGTAAGCTAACTCCATATCAAGATGCACATTGTCCTGCACTGGCTTTTTATGAAGGGATTTCAGCTTTCACAGATGAACCCTACAATCCCCCTTGTGCATGGATTGACCTCTATAATGCTTTGAATTCTGCAGAAAAATTTATTTACATCACTGGATGGAGTGTATGGACTGAAACAGTCTTAATTCGAGATGATTCTCAAGAAGATGGAAAAGGAGAGACTGTGGGAGACATATTAAAGCGAAAAGCAGCGGGAGGAGTTCGTGTGCTGGTCATGGTATGGAATGAAAAAATGAGCACCGGTGTGACACAAGGGTTCATGGGTACATTTGATGAAGAGACGAGACAGTACTTTGAAGATAGTGATGTAGAAGTAGGTATTGTTCCACGGGTTCGTTGCCTTGAAGGATTAACATCTTTCTTTCAAAACCAATTTGCACAAACTTGTTACACTCATCATCAAAAAACTGTTATTGTAGATGTTCCTCCTTCTGAAGAGGAAGAACTAAGAAGAATACAGGCTTTTGTTGGTGGTCTTGATATTACAAATGGTAGATATGACACTCCTGAGCATGATCTTTTTAGAACACTTTTAAGTGTGCATCAGAATGACTTCTACAATGGAGTGGCAACAACCACTGCAACAGAGGGACCGCGAGAACCTTGGCATGATATTCATTGCAGAATTGATGGTCCAATAGTTATGGATGTTCTAGCCAACTTCGTTGAGCGTTGGAGGCAGCAAGTGAAAGATCGTGAGGCCTGTTTATTACCTATTACCAGTGATGACTTTATACTTGATGAGGCAGCTATATGTGAAGAAGGAACATCATGGAATGCCCAGCTATTCCGATCTATCACATCTGATTCTGCTCTCTTTGACTTTGATAGAATCTCGTCTATTCCCAAAAGAAAAGGAAAATATGTTGATGATAGCATACACAGAGCATACATTCACCAAATTAGGCGTGCTGATAGCTTTTTGTTTATTGAGAATCAGTACTTTTTAGGCTCAGCTTATGGATGGGATGATGAACAATCAACAAAGGCCCATCATCTCATCCCTCAGGAAATAGTGCAGCGTATAGTTGAGAAAATGAGTGCTGGACAACATTTTACTGCATACATCATAGTTCCTATGTTTCCAGAAGGTGACCCAGCTAGTGGTCCCGTTCAAGAAATTCTTCACTGGCAGCATCGTACAATGGAGATGATGTACCGTGAGGTAGCAAAGGCAATTGAAGATAATGAACTCGACACCCATCCTAAAGATTATCTCTCATTCTATTGTCTAGCAAAAGGCGAATGTCCTGAAGACATACCCGAAGATCTACCCCAACCAGATTCTGATACTCCTGCTGCTATTTTGAGAGAACAGGCTAGGCTTATGATATATGTTCATTCTAAAATGATGATTGTTGATGATGACTATATTATAATTGGATCGGCCAACATCAATCAGCGTAGCATGGGTGGTACAAGAGACTCAGAAATTGCTGTGGGTGCATTTCAACCTCTGCATACTCGAGAAGTATGTGGTGAAGCCCGTGGATCTGTCCATAAATTCCGCATGGCTTTGTGGGCAGAACATTTAGGTTGTGTTGAAGAGGTTCATTTAAATCCAGGTTCCAGAGAATGTATGCAGGCAGTCAACAGCACTGCAGAAAGTAACTGGAAAAATTTTATTTCTGATGAACCTTGTAAAATTGATGGACATTTGATGTGTTACCCAGTGGATGTCGGGCAAGATGGAAGTGTTGGAGCTCTGGAAGGTTCAGAAAATTTTCCAGATACTGAAGCTCCAGTTTTGGGAGCTCCCAATTATTTACCAAATAAACTGACAACTTGAGCTTTTCTCTTATTCTGAGTTTGTATTTCATGTTCATGCTAGATCATAGCTGTCTGTAAGTTTATAATTTTCTTAAAATTAGCAGTTGATGCACATACATTGTAATTTTGAACAATTTTTCTTGGTGGATAGTAAATTTTGTTATGTGAATAAGAAATTTTATCTTTATATTGTTTGTCGTTTTGATCACCATTTAGAATTGTTAATCTACCTTGGAGTCTCTAAGCTGAACATATCCGACTTCCTTTGCTTGCCATTTTGCAATCATCTTTAATGGAAAATTTTGTGTGCCTTTTAGAGTAAAGCTACTATAACGTCTAGTAGTAAGTTTTATTTTGTAAATGGAACAGCCGTTTTAGTGATAAAATGAAAATGTGAATATATTAATTTTGGAACGAGTTTACTGAAATGTTCCGTATCATTGTTTGATTGTGGTTACATCCATGAGCACAGTGATTATTTTACAAGTAAATATTAATTGTTACAGTCAGTGAATATTTAGTGATTGAATTCATGATATATAACTTTATATGTAGTAAAAGCTAACTTAATTTTTTGTATTTACCAACACCAAAGATCAGTGATCTGAAAGTATTTATTCTTTGAGGAGAGTTTGTAATACAATCATATGACTGCAGGTATAGAGATGTTTGAGATGAGAGGGTGCAGTAATTATATTCGAGTTGATAAACATTATGTATGAGGGAGCATTTAAACATTAAGATGTAGGGCTCTGAAGTAAGATTCAATTTAAGCAAGAGCTTACCTGAGACCTAATTTGGTTCACCTGGTTATAGTCGTGACCACAAAATATGATTATTTTTTCTCATATCAAACTAAACTAGCTCAGTATGCCCTATTTGTTTTAGGATATATATATATATATATATATATATATATATATATATATATATATATATATATATATATATATATATATATATATATATATATATATATATCCACTCACATAACCATTTTGCATAGTACAACTTAAGGCAGCCATACTTGTTTTATCCCACTTATCCCTTACTTACACTCTACTTAGTACCTTTTTAGGAAGCAGGACTTTGTTTTATTTTTGTCAGTTCTTACTTCCACTCTAGGAGTTTGAGATAGGATTAATATATAAGGAAAATGATTGCTCTTTCCTGTTTCCTTGCTCTCTTGGTCATCTTCAGTATCCAAGGTGTACATTGATGGTATTTTAATGACTCCATTCCTTCAATTTTCTTATAGCAGCTACCAATCATTAAGTCCTTTTTTTTTCTAATTCAAATCATTTTTTGGGGGGTTGTGAAATGAATATGAGCATTAACCCTTTCATGCCAGCTGATACACATGTGTGTTCTTCTAAAGTGGCATGGTTCCCCAAATCCAAAACACTCGGCCAACTCGTTCCTCTAACCTTCCTCCTCCCTTCCCAACCCCAAGGCATCATAAGCCTGCAAAATAGAATAAATATAGAAGTCTATAGCTCAACATTGTTTTGCATATACTGTACTGTATATGGTTTACTGGGAAGCAGATGACTAAAATAAGGTTGTTGTTTTTATTATGCTTTTGTGCTTTATATCTTTTTGTATTGACTTCTGCATGTATGCTATAATAACATAAATGTAATATACTGTATAACAAACATGCTAAATATGTTAATTTTTTGTGTGAATAATGCTATTATTTTTATCATATATCGCCTTGGATAGCTGCCTGCCAAGCCTTTCCTCTTTCATACCCAACTCACTGAACCTCTGAGAAGTTGACTCGCATACTATTTTGTGTATATTAAACCATTTTACGTCCAGAAAGTGTTTGAAAAAAAATATTTGAAAAGGTACCCAACCCGTTAAGTCAAGGTTAATAGTTGCCTGTCATTTAGAGGTTAATTTGTTATTATGTCCAGAGGTCAAGTATTATTGTTATATGCATAGTGATTTAGTATATCATCTTTTTCATACATGAGAGGAAATTTACATGTCAACAGTGAGCGGTGTAGTGAACAAGTGATACTTATGTTTTACGCTGTTAAGTAAAGAAAAACTGTACATGACATAGTCAACTCTTTTGGAATTGTATGGATAGCAAATTAATTTACAATGTGTCAAGATAGCAGTCCCATTATAGTATTTTTTTTTTTATTGATGTTTTATAGGAGAAAGCAGCAATTTGTTGATATCACCAAAGATATATTTTGTGCTATTTTTAAACTGGATAACGGTGCTACTTATATAACATTATACTTACTCGTTAGTTACAAATATGTAGTTAAACATTGCATTATATATCATCCTAATGTCTCTCTAATGAAAAGAAATTACTTAAAAGTCATTGATAAGCATAAGTCTTGTGTGGTAGAAAACTTCTAGTGTACAGATCTTAAATGAATATGAAGGTCATTATTCTATATGAATATCTTGAATGACAAATATAGCTGTTGGTCATTTTTGATAGTATTTCATGCTGCTTAGATGCTAATTTTCTTTAGATATGCTCCTACTCGGGATTTATGCAAAATAAGGCAGTGTTGGATAAGACATACAGCTTGGAGTTTTGCATTCTAGGATTTCATCATGTTTTCCCAAACTAAATACAGTACGTCCGTTGCAGCGAGTACACAATGGAGAAACAAGATCTAAATAACCATTTACCAGTTGTAATGGGTGTCAAATATTATAAGACCATTTAATGAAACTTGCTCATGTTTCTCATCACACAATCTATAGTATTTTAACATAGTTTAGTGCATTCTTTCCTTTATAAGTTTACTCTAGGGCTGTCAAGAAAGTGCATGTATTACTTGGGAAACTTTGGATAGATGACAAAATTTTACATATGAACTCTTTTGAGGTGAGCTAATATCGGCATTTTTTTTGCTTAACATAATCCTTTGTTTCCCATATTGCTAACTTTTCCTTGCTTTTATTGCACATATTCATAATACTGTATCTCCCTTTTGACGTCGTGAGTATCAGTTAGTATGTGTTTATCCCCTTTCTTAAGGGTATTGTGAAGTCATTTCTTTTGTCTCTTTATTTTCCAGGTTTTATGTTAGCTTCTAAGGAATTCATAATTTGATCATGTTAGCCTCATCATTCCATTTTCTACATTGAGTGGCATTACTTTTTAGTTCTAATATTTTATCTCTTATCCATTTCGATGTAAATACAGATGCTCCTCTACATACTAACACCCAGAGATACGAACATGCAGTCTACTATTATTATGCAGCAAGTTATGGATGGTTCCAACATTTCAAGAAGCGTGCAGACTTCCATCATGTGTCTCTAGGATGAGCAAAATGTATTATGTTCTACCACAACTTTATTAAGTTACCTACATGATGTAGGAGTGTTTGTACACCCAATACAGTACTGTACATAAAAAATATTGACTTAAGAACAAATCAAGATACGAACGGCATTTCAGAATGTATGGCGTTCATAAGTAGGGGAGCATCTGTTTAAATAAAAAATAGCAATAAGGGAAAAGAAAACGAAAATGGAATGAAATACATGTAAAATTAAAGGAGAAGACCTACAGTAGTTACAGTACCTCTGATAACAGCAGCAGATGATGAATGGGGGGGAGGAGAGGAGGAATTATTTCCATCTTAAGCATTAACACAACATGTTTACAAATGCCACTACCTTTATCTGCCATATTTAATTCAAAATACACCGTCTTAATGCAAACAAGCACACAATTGGCGGTAGAAAGAGAACAGTGAATTTGCCTGGACGAATCCCTGATGTCATATATCATTAGCACGATCTATTGGGAAAAAATGAAACTGCAGGAAAACTTATTGTCGTTGCCTCAATAATTTGACGATGAAAGAGTGAAATGTCGAACATCAGTGTGATAAACAACGGTGACCCCCTTGAGTGAAATCATAGCCATTCTTTTGAAATCTTGCATATAAATGCATCAGTCTATCCTACAGCTTTACTAATCTGGCTCGACCTGCTTGGTGGGAATAGTGGAGAATTGTTTGCTGCCATGGTCAAGGCATTGCTTAATATCGATATATATTTGATAAGTTAGTTTGGTCTATTTCATCACCTTTGTATTATTATCTATTTAGTATATACATTCATATGTAGTGATTTTATTTATGGGTTACATAGTAAGTCATCATTCTTATATCATTTATTGCGTTTTTTGAGGTATTTGTTGGATGTTAATTTTTTACAGGAAAAGCAGTGTCTCTCAGATTCTTGGACCTGAAAGCCTCCTCTTAAAATAAGTATACAGTCCTTTACTGCTAGTTATATGAAGTCTTTGTAGGCTTTTACTGTTGTTTCCTCTTTCATCCCAATTTGATTTTGCAAAGTGATTCAGGCATGACCCTTCATTACTAGCGAATAGTAGAAATGAAGAATTAGAGAGGTAATCTCTTCATAAAACCAGAGTCTTGATGATCCTCAAAATTTGTTCCCAGTTAAAACAACTATTTTTTTTTTTTTATCTATAAGCAGTGTATGGGGATGTGCATGCAGGCTCTCCATTATTTGCTGAAAAGAGCATTACTAGTCTCACTCGTATAAATTTCATATACTATCACATTGAATGAATTAGTTAATTTTAAAATAAAGAATATACTGATAAAACACAATGAATGTATTCTATCAGCCCTACTGTACTACAAATTATTAATCCAAGCAAATGTTCTTTAATCATTCGCATATATACAAAGCAAGATATAATAATAATGATAATAAGCAATATTATAGTAATAAATTGATTGTAAAAAAACAATGATGACAGTGCTTATAATTAAGGGTAATTCTGTGTATGCAGAGTTTAAGACAGTCGAAGAACAATCACACAATTATTATATATGTACAGTTTTTATAATATACTTAATATTGGATGCAAATTGTCAGGACAGAAATATTAGGATATTCTGTGTCTTAGTGATATAGTGTACCAAAGTACAGTATTACACTTTTCTTGGCCAAATAACACATTGGAGTATTCTGAGTGCACTGCCTGGCTTTTTTTATAACCCCCATATTTTTATGTATTCAAGTCGAATGCATTTAACGAGTCTTATCGCAATTACCTGTCAACACTTTTCCTGTGCCTTAAATTTTGTATAATTTATGTTAAAGCAGCTGTTGTAGCTTTGAAGTAATTAGTAGTTCCAGCTTTTATTGAATCTCATTTTTAGTAACATTGATAATGCTAGGAAAGTGTCGTCTGCAGGTCTTCATTATATTTCTGCTCATGAGTTACCCTTCTTTGCTGGTTCTTGCTGTGGCAATATTATAGTGCTGTATAGTTTTTTTTTTTTTTTTTTAATTGTATATTTATTCATTTATATCAGTTTTCCTCCGTATTCTTTAGTTGTATGCTATATATACCTGTTAGGATGGAGGATTGTTATCAGTAAAGGAGCAGTTTAGCTTGAGAATGGATTTAAATATGTTTTCTAATCCATGACTTGTAGTTTCTCTTCTCTCTGGCTTTGACTGTCTTTTGGACTCAGGCAGATCTGAAGAAATATCATCTGCCAAAGGGCTGCCATATGATTGTTAAGATGTCATTCCGCTACCAAGGGGATTGAATCTTATAAGTGCTGTTGGGGTTCTAAGATGCTATATTCCAGGTTCGATGTTTCTTCTAGCATAGATATACAGTACTTTGCATGAAGCCAGAGTAGTAGAGTTTGAGTAAGCACAAAATAAAAAAGAAAGTTATTCATGTTTAGTGTGGTATTTTTTGTAATTGTAGGGACTCTTTATTTTTTGCTAGCTCTGTAAGTTAAGCATGCCAGCTATGAATTATGTACTTAATTAGCTTACGTTAAAATTCTTGATGTCAAACTACAGTACTGAATACCTGTTGAAGTGTTTGATAGTAATTGTGATATTGCTACCTCTCCTTAGTTTTATGCTTTACCAGATCTGATTTTAGTAGCATCTTTAAATTCCAGATTCTACGCTTTAACAGAAATGAAAGTATTATCTATGCCTTCCTGATTCTGTAATTTATGTTGGAAACATTTACATAGTTGAGAAAACACAGCATTTATCCTATTGATATTGCTCACAACACTACTTGGTAATGTCTTAATTCATGTGGACTCTTCTCTCCTCTTTATTATGGTTCGAATTATAGTAAATGGAAGAAATAATGCAGTTCATTATTCCTTTGTAATTTTGAAGTTTAACTTAGCAGTTCCTTCACAAGATCAAAGTTGAGACTGGTTGAGGGCATGAATGTTCCTGAAAAGTGAGTAGATTGATGTGGATTTCATTCATATATGTATAAAATTGAGTTAGTATAATTGTAATTAATTTTCCTAACAAAATAAATTGAGAAAATATCCAAGGGCTTGCACACTTTATTTGGTAACTTGCAGAAGCAAGTATACTGTACTTATATGCTGTAGCAGATAAATTTCTTCAATGAGTATTTATTATTTACTCTTCTTAATGGTTTTTAATTCATACACTAAAATTAAGAGTAGATACAGTAAAAACTTATATTTTTTGCATTTTTATATAATATTACTTTCTAAGTAATATTAGCCATAAAAATATCCTTTAATAATTTATAAAATGCTCAAAATATTCAGTATTCATGATCTTTCACATTATTAGCATATACTGGAAGCACTTGCATTCTAAGCATTTATTTGTGACCAATATATGTTAAAAATAACTTTTGTAGGAAATTTATATTATGATCATAAAATACCGGCAGAACTCTTGCTAGTATTAGTACAGTATTATATTAATTATCTATTATACATCATATTTAAGTAATTTTTATTGCAAAGATTTTTTTGACTGAAATTAGCTTATTCACTTTATTTGTAGTATGATAGTGGTCGACAATTGTGCATAAGATAATATGATTGTAATTAGAAATATGTATTTTAGAAATAAAAGTGTTGCATGCATACATACTTATTCACTATGCAGTATGCTCTTATGTAATGGAAGTATAGCATATTTTAAATTTGTGTATGTCTTATTAATGCATTTATTAATATAGTTTAACTTCACTATTAAGCGTCAAATAGCGGGACTTTTCTATGGAACAAAAGGAAGTGAATCTGATACATTGGTAATGAAGTAGTTAATACGTTACGGTTATATTGCTTCTTACTGGTGTGGCTCTGTTGTTTTCCACATGTTTATTTTAATTAAATTAAGGACATTTAGATCTTATTTTTGTAGATGATGGCCTAGTGGCATCTGTTAGTTTTTGATTTGACATTTTAGGTTGTTTAAGAGGTATTAGTTGATGTTTTTACGAGTGCTTCCTGTCTAATGCAACATGGTGGTATTGTCTATATATTGGGCATAACCACAACACATCCAGTTGTAAAATGGTATTATACAAACAAGTATGACCTTTATTACATATTTATGTACCATATTTAGACAGTTATATGAAAATATGATTGAGAGTGCATACACACTCTACCTACAGTTGTAAGATGATACAAGACAATTCAATTTGAAAGTTATTAGATAATTCTGTACAATATTTAGCAGTTATATGAGTAGATAATTTACTTTGGTATTTTTCATGTAATTTTTTGTGAAATATGTATAAGCTATAATATATTATTCTGTTTGTTTATTGGCCCTTCTTTTTTCTCAAAGTCACTTTATTTTGGCTGATAAAGCAAAAACATTCTCCTCAATTTTGTACATTTTTCTGATCTGCTTAAAAGCCTACAGTATTGTTGGAGACTTATAAAGATATATTTTGAATTGCATGTTCATTGCCAATTGCCTTACTCTTTTTGCATCTTCCCTAAGAGAATAAGGTTCTTGCACATTAGAGAGATATGAAATGTTCCCCACAGGATTAAGAAATTTGGAAGATTTAATAATTGAGAATATTGTCTAAAGTGAAAACCATCTTGTAATGTATATGGTACTCAAAATTGCTGCCTGTGACCTTGGTGCACATGACAAAAGGTTTTTTGAAGGAATGGGTCCATTAAGTTCACTGACTATTGGAAATCGTCTCTCAACATTATCTTTTACCTCCCTCCTTTATTTCTTTCTTTTTATGGCTACTTTATGTGCATTATGTACTGTAAATGATTAATGGGCATGATTCACATATTCAGTATTATTATTTCCTTTTTCCATTGAGAATAAATTTCAGAGAACACCCTATATATATTATTATGAGCTGAAAAGGGCTTTTCATTCTCTTATGATTATGATGTCGTATTTATTTTTTTTATTTTGATATATTGCATGATATGAATATACAAATCTTTTAATGTTGCATGAGTTTCATTTAGATCCTTGATTTGTATAGCTGCATGAAATATAAACCATATTACAAATCAGATATAATTGCCCACAATCCTCTTCGTGATGCTGAAGTGGACGTAGTTTTCAAAATAAAAGTTTTGAACAATAGATATGGAATTTCTTGAGAGAAACCTCATCCAATTACACCATGTGTTGTTGGGGAGGTCTATAAGGAAAAGGAGAACTGGGAGTGGCACTTCTCCCAGAATAAGCTTTACTACTGTACATAAAATAATTGGATATGAAGTTACAATGTGCGGGGTAAAATGAAGAAATATGTTTTGTTCTGTTATCTTTGCTCATATATATATATATATATATATATATATATATATATATTATATATATATATATATATATAATCTAAGTTTATCCTACACTATACAGTATTGCTTACCTTTACTACTGTGATTAGCTTGCATCTGGATGACTGGTATTTCAAAAAATTTATTTATTGATTTATTAATTATTTATTGGTCTGATGTACCGGCGGAACGACTTAAAACAGGGACCCCCTGTACAATAATTTATTGGAGGTCTAATATGGACCGGCCATCCTTCATTTATGTATTTTAAAATGAGAACTTATTAAAAAGTATGTAAATATAAATGAGAAATATTAAATAAAGCAAAGAAAAAAGTACTTGCAATACAGTTAATAAAACTTTAAATATAAATAATTTAACAGTATTTACAGTAAACCTGATAGAGTACAGTAGCAGCAACAGACCATTGTTGTGTGGGAAAGAGGATGAAGGAGATTGATGTGGCTAAGAACCTTTAATTATAAATTAAATATAGCAATAAAAGAAAAGAAAATACTTAAATATTAATACATTGTGCTACAATATTAACAGAAAACACGTATGGTATGTAAATGTACCTGAAACGCAGTAACTTTGGGGCACAAAAGCAGCAAACGATGCTGGTATAAGGGAGGAGATAGATGGGGTGGGGGACCTGTAATTACATTATAATGCAGGAAGAGAAAAGAAATATTAATTCAGTATACTACAATTTTATTTAAAGAAAAACTACGTCAAATCCTATCCAAGAATTGTCCTGCATTATTGGAAGTAATAGGTTGTTACTTTTGCTAGGACTTCTCTCTATTCCATTTTGAACCTTATGCTCTCATTTTCCTTTTACTGCCTTGGATTCATCTTTTGTTTATCTTTAATGTAGAACTTGTAATAACTAACATGACACTGCACTCTGACTTACTTTAAACCTTCTTTGTCATTATGCTGCATAAGAGATTTTATGGTTCCCTTCAATTGGGGTCAGTGCTGTGTGCACCTGTCTTAAGTTATCATACTGGTTGGAGGCTTCCAGAGTACCATTCAATTTTAGCAACTGAATTATTTGCAATCTGGAAAACTCGTCAGTGAGTCCTAGCCTTCCATCCATCCACATCAGAGTTGATTTTAGGGCAGCCTTGGAACTACTTTATACCTGAAGGCCAATATTTTATTTTCTGGTGAATAATTGCTTTCAGGTTTAGTTTTCCTCTCGGAATGTGATTGAGATTGCATTTCTGCTGTATCTCTCCATCGATTTCTTCACTCAGTCCAGTGGTAGGTCATATATTATCAGTTTTGAAGCGAGGGTCCTTCTAATAGTTGTCTTCAAATGGCATGCTGATTATCATCTTGCATGCTTGGCCAGTCACAAATTGGAAGGTACTGGTCGCCATGTGTTAAGCTCCCAAATCGCAGGCTTGAAGTCACCATGCTGCGTTTACATCTGGCACACTGTTACTTGCATGCTCAAGTATTCCATTTACGATCTTATGCCAGATCCAAATAGTATGCTCTTTTGTAAAGTGAAGTATATTTTCCTTCACTCTCATCGTCATTAGAGAACTCGGTGTTTTCTTCACCATGCCTTGGTCTCCTTATGAATCTGTGACTCTCGTTACATTTGAATGGTGGGCAAAATAATTAGTAGCTATGGTATAACATCGTATCTGGTGTAATAAAATGTGGTCAGTCTTTAGTAAGAGTTTTAGACTTAGAGTACTTAGATTTTTTTTTCCAGTAGCATTTCCATGAAAACTTTTACTTTTTTTTTTTTTTAAACAACTTAAGCAAGTCCTATGAGCTAACCAAGATTCGTGTGTTGCACATTGGAAAGCGAATATGTCAATCTTTTTCTTCTTTTATGCTATACTAACATGGTGCCAGATTGGTAAACTAAAAATTAATATATGTAAATAAATAAATAAATAAATTCAGGAATAAGGAAACTGATATACAAATTCATGACCAATAAATATTTTGTCGACTCCTCTGCATTATGAAGTTGAAAAACCTTATAATAAGAATTATTTTAAAAAGATGAAATAATGAGACAATAATCGTAGAGGAACAGTTATTGAAAAACTTTAAACAAACATTGAACACAGTACAAGGGTAAGAAGGGTAGCAAATATCGTTAAGTCAAGTGGGCGATAGCTGCCAACCTCTTATTAATTAAGACAGTTTGGAAGACTATCCTACCAGATACAGACATCTAAAATCTAAAACATAGTACTGGCCAAATGGATTTCTCGCACCTGCTGGGTCAGTGAACTGTGATGGATGGTTGTGAGGGGAAATGCCATGTGATGATGCGGTGGGGTAAACCAGTTGCGGCTGTCGGGCTTATTGTAGAATATCCTTGCCTGCCTACCTCGTGGGTGATCCAAGCAGGGTGCAACCCTTTACCACAAAACAGCTAAGAGGAGTGGTTGAGGTATGTGTGAATCGTAGTGAATACGTGTTTCTTGGCTCGGCCACCCCCTTTGCAAGGGGGAATGAGGCCATGTATATGTATATAGATGTATATATAGTATGGTGGATTTAAGTCATTATCTTGAGCTGGTTTTAGATATAGAATGTCTAGATTAAAACAGGGTAATCACAGTCCGTTTCGTCAGATAAAACATAGATCTTAGAAACAATAAATAGGATCCCTTGTCAACGCCTTGCTCTTTTATGGGAAAGCTTCCTGTAGATACGTTTTTTGGTTTAATTTGTAATCTCACTATTTCAATAAGTGATAATGTAAATAAATATTGGAGTTATATCAGTATGTTAACCCAAGATTGCGTGAGAGATGTGCTGATAAGATACAAGACCTATACACAAGATAAAAATTTATATCGTTCGTTTTCTTTATCGTCCTTCGACAGTTCCCTCTTAATTTATCTGGAAAAATGGAAAACATAGAGAGGTTTTGGCGTTTTATCTGTTGCAATCGCTATGGTGTGTCACATCTTTTATTTTGTCACTATTTATATTATTTGATATTATGGAAACACTAATTTACTGACTATTAAGTGATTTTGTTTTTTCCTGCTTTTAAGATAGTCTGTGAATAAGTATATATGTATTTATTTATTTTTAATAAAACAAGGTAAATTAAATGCTAAATATATGATGTTCACTTTTGTATGATATTTCATACCTGGATGACTTTTATCATCTGTTGTAATTTATGTGAAAATGTTTGCAATTCACGAATTCATATTTTTTTGGTCATAGCTTATTCAACATTCATTAACTTGATCAAATTATTGCATCACACAGGAATAATTAATTTTAAAAAAATATCGTACTTGTGACAACAGGGTCAAATTAGTAAACATGAAACATGTATCTTTGAAACATTACGACTGGAAAAGATACTTTTTATCTCCAAAATATTCCTAGTAATATGTAATCATGTTTTCTTCATGCCCAGGCCCGATTAGGGCAATTTTCTTTGCACGTCCTGGTGTCTCACTTATAAAAAAAATATTGTAATCATATTGAAAGAACCAATTACTCTAGCTGTACTAGTTTGAACTGTGACATCAAAATATTCCAAAATTTATGCATAGTGAATCTAGTATCCTTCTGAAAGAGCCTATTTATTTACTTCTGCATATATATATATATATATATATATATATATATATATATATATATATATATATATATATATATATATATATATATATATATATATATATATATATATATATATATATATATATATATATATATATATATATATAGGCAAAATATTTTCTTTGATAATTTTGTCCAGTTCCTCTTCCGGTTCTACTTATACTAAAAAAAAAAAAAAATCGGACTTTCGACAGTTAAATGCCATTTTCAAGAGAATGCTTTTGTACACACATTGAGTTTATATATATATATATATATATATATATATATATATATATATATATATATATATATATATATATATATATATATATATATATATATATATATATATATTAGCATTTATTTTAACCACAGGGAACAAGGATAACATGAGATTACAAAAAGTAGATATTACAGTTAAATTTATGCTTAGGATATATCTGCAATTAAAAGAGGGCGGTGCTTTAAATTAGAGATAAAGATTATTGAAATTTAAGACAATTTGACTTTATTTAGTCAGGTAAATCTTTTAAGCAATCAAAAATAATAAATATTGTTCTTAGTGTGTCAGATAAACACATTATGATAGTGTTTCTATAAATAGTTTGTGTGTTTGTTTTTTTGTCCTTGTCGTAGTGTGTAAGCTTAATGTTACAGATTGTATATAGATAAATAAAAAAGGAATCATTGTATGTATCACATAAATTCTTTTGAAAATGGCAGATGTAGCCGAAGAAAGTTTAAGCGCACAAGAAAATACAAGTATGAAGTGTGACCGTTTAAATTCTTTGTGTGTGACCAGAACGGGCAATGAAAATTGCCCGGGTAACAAGAAAACATTTAAGAAAAATTAGCAGCTTAAGGAATGGACAGAAATAAGAGAACAATATACAATAAAGCAGGAAGGCTGAAAAAATAGACAAGATAATGATGAGAGAGAGAGTAAAAAGAAGAGATGAGGAGTGTTGTGACTTGTCAACTGCACAAAGCGAGAACGAGAGATGTGCAACGAATTAGCCAAATTATTCGGTGTAGATATAGGCATAGGAAAAGAGCTATAAATGAAGGAAGACTTGATATCGAGATGATCTGGCCAGTCCTCTTTCAGTCCAAAACATTCAATATATATATATATATATATATATATATATATATATATATATATATATATATATATATATATATATATATATATATATATATATATTCGGTTTTACGTCACGGACTCCCTTTTCTACCAAGGGCTAGGA
Organism: Halocaridina rubra; assembly: GCA_037179515.1. Classification (NCBI taxonomy): domain Eukaryota; kingdom Metazoa; phylum Arthropoda; class Malacostraca; order Decapoda; family Atyidae; genus Halocaridina; species Halocaridina rubra. The sequence goes on from JAXCGZ010007611.1 coordinate 44,534, forward strand.
CAGTTGCCTTCTCACGAAGGGCTTGTTTTGGCAGATGTAATTGTTACCCTGAGTGCATGCCCTTGCTAACCTCAGACCGTGTCGGGGCGCGAACCCTCGACCTGACGCCTCGAAGTCGCGGACGCTACCGCTTGAGCCACGGTGACTATCTATCTATCTATTATATATATATATATATATATATATATATATATATATATATATATATATATATATATATATATATATATATATATATGTATATATAATTGCGCTTACGTGAGAGACCCCTATGCTCGTAGCCTCCCGCCTCTTTGTCTGTTCCATTTGTATACTCAGTGATACTTATTCAATATTATGAATGAGTTAGCATTAACTACCCTCTCGCTTAGGGGATTCATGCTATCAACTATTCTTTCACTAAAAAGTACTTCTTTACATCCTACAAAGAATTTTCCTTACAAAGCCTCAAACTATGACCTCTAATTCTAGAGCCAGACATATCAAAATATCGATCCCTATCTACTTTGTCAAAACCATGAAGAAATTAAAAACCATCACCATATACTCCTTATTATTCTAGCTTCGAGTGATGGGAAGTCTAATTCCCTCAGCCTCTCCTCATAACTGAGTGTGCGTATTTCTGGCATCAGTTTTGTAGCATGTCTTTGAACTTTTTCCAATTTATTTATATGTTTTTTCAAGTGGGAATTTCAAAAGAGGGCTGCTTATTCAAGCTATGACCTCACATAAGTCGCATAAATATTTCTGGAAATTTCCTTGCCCATGTGTCTGAAGGCTACCCGTACATTTGCTAAGAAAGCATATGCAATCCTTTCTGTGCCATTTATATGCATTTCCAGTTACAAATCTGCCAATACATTTACTACTAGATCACTCTCAGTCTCTTTCTCTTGCAGTTCTCCACCTGCTATTGAGTATCTATGCTTAGGGGTTTTCGCATGTGTACCCATGTTCATCACCTTACATTTTGAAGTATTGTATCTCATTAGCCACTTTTCTGACCACTCTTGCAAATTATTTAGGTCTTCGTGAAGTTTTCTACCATAGCTTTTACTTTCTTCAAAATCTTTGCAACATCTCTAAACATATTCAAAAATGAATTTACAGACTCCAGTAGGTTCTTTACACATACAAGAAAGAAAAATGACCCTAAAATTAAACCCTGTGGAACCCCACTACTAACCCCTCTTCAGTCAGACACTGAGTGTCTTACTCTTATCCTCTGATCTCTTCCTTCTAAGTATGTTTTCATCCACGCTAAGACATTTCTTTCTACCCATGCCATTACTTGCACCTTCTTAATATGTTTCCCATGTGGGATCGAAGCAAATGCCTTCTGAAAATCTAAGAATATGCAATCCGCCCTGACCACCCTCTCTTGTAAGATCTTGCTTACCTCATCATCAAAGTCTAATATGTTTGTTACTGTTGATTTGCCTTCTCTAAAGGCCATGTTGTCCTACTGACAAAAATTTGAAGGATTCCAAATGAAGAGATGCATTTTCCTAATAGTTTCTCCATAACTGCATACTATCCTGGTCAAGGAAACAGAAAAAAGCAGACTTCCCATTGCCATACAAAAAAGACTGTTGATAATATATACCATTAAAGCATACCCACCACACGAAAACAGGTCTGATTACCGCTCAAAACATATAAAATGACACTGTACAGACAAACAAAAATTCTATGAATATGAAAATCTTAGTTTCTCCCTGAGGAAGGGGGGGGGGGACTAGAATACTTTCTCCTTATTTCCCTGCGTGTCGTAAGAGTCGATTAAATGAGGTGGAGCGAGGGGACTGGGAATCCCCTCCTCTATATTTTTTCTTCCTAAAGACTCAGAATATTTTGCCTTGATTCAACCACTCCCCTTATGAGGGAAAATGGCTAATGCGTATAAATAGATAAATAGTCTCTTATTGATTTTTTTTTATTTATTAGTTATTAGAATTTCACAATGAAATTTGAACTTAATTACAGCTATCGTTCAGGTGGCTATGATTGCCAAAAATAAGTAAATAAACCCTACTTTGATATCATAAAAACTATGCCTGAGGCTTTCGTTTTCCAAATACTTTATATAGAAGGCACTGATTTTACAATGACTGCACTGCTATAAAGCAAATAACTATTACCTAGAAAGTCACTAGTAAGAAAACTAATTGTGTGTGTATGTCCGTGCGGATATATATATATATATATATATATATATATATATATATATATATATATATATATATATATATATATACATATATATATATATATATATATATATATATATATATATATATATATATATATATATGTGTGTGTGTGTGTGTGTGTGTGTGTGTGTGTGTGTGTGTGTGTGTGTGTGTGTGTGTGGCTGAAACATCTGACACCCAATCGAAGCTGAAAGAGACTCTCAGCTTCTCTCTTAATAGCTTGACTGTTCCGTGACGTGTAATGAATTCCTCAATGATGTTCTAATTAAATCAGTCTTAGTTCAGTGTCCTCTGAGATATCTTGTTTGATGTATCTATTGCGCATTTTCTGCACAGAAGACTGTCACTACTCAAACAATTGCTATACGTTTCTGTGACGGACACCGAAAAGGAGAAAGGTAATAGATAGACTATACTCTTTTTTGTTTTTGTTTATTTATGATGATATACATTTTACAGTTTTGGGATTATATGTCACACGTAGAAGTATGATCTCCCAAAGGTTATACTTTGGATGGAATATCAAAACTGAATAAATTTTGGGTTCCTTTTGTTTTGGTTTTCGCGTTGTATGAGTTGGCCAGTTATGCTGGATTTGCTGATAGGTACGTTCATAATATTATTTTGATACCTTTGATTCTGTGCCAAACTATTTTTTGAATTAATGAAATGAAATATGATAGTACTAAAGGACTTGATTGCGATGTATGCAAAAAAAAAAAATTATTGTGTTCCTCGGCGAATATCACGCGACAACTGGCTACAAATTACCAACCCGGGAATCCATTACATTTCCCACATAAATTAATATCGGCCCTGCTTTAATTTGGTTTAATTAATTTTGAAGTCGCTCACAGAAATAATTCGTTTTGATTATGTGTTTTTTCGGGAGTTATTCGGAAACGAGAAAAACTTCGTGATCCGGTGATAATTCTACTTATCACTGCATCTCAAATGTGCCTTAAAAATAAAACACTTCCAGTGAAAATGGCAACAAAAAGGTCTTATGCAAAGATCTGTTCACCATTTTACTACTCTATTATTTTTTATTCTTTTAGAAATATAATTATGATCTGCTTTCTTTACTGTTGTATATAACTACTACCACTCTTTATCTATATATTGTGACCCCATTCCTCCTTGTAGGAGGGGGGTGACCAAGCCTAAGAAAACACATCCACAACGATCTAAGACATACCTGAATTACTCCTTTTAGCTCCTTGGGAATAACGGGTTGCCACATTTCCACCCGACCCTCCTGCTTGGGTCATCCACAGGGTAGGAGGGCAAGGATATTCTGCCATGAGGACCGACAGCTGCAGCTGATTTAACCCCACCGCATCATTGCATGGCAAGCCCCCCCCTTCACACCCGACCATTACAGTTCACTGTGCAAGTAGGTGCGAGAAATCTCTTTGGCCCGCATCCCTAACTAAACACAATCTTCCTCCACTCTTTCCTATCTCTTGCACGCCATCTTCCCTGCTCCACTGACAATCCATGTGCATCCAATGGTCTTTTTATACCATCCATCCATCTCATTCTAGGTCTTCCTTTTGGCCTTACTCCAACTGCTTCTGCACCCAATACACATTTTGCTAGTCATTAATCACTCATCCTTTTCATGTGTCCAAAGCAACTTAATACAATTTTATCTAACTTATCTGACAGCTTTCTTTCAACACCTGTTCTTTGCCTCACCTCCTCATTTCTCACTCTATCCATTCTAGATACACCAAGCATACTTCTCAAACACTTCATCTCCATTACATTCACCTTGTTCTCTCTGTCTTCTCATGCATTCCAAGTCTCTGCTCTGTATAATGCATTCGGCACAATCTCACCTTTATATATTCTTCTCTTTACATTCATTCCTAGAAACCAATTTCTAATCACACTTTTTAACTCACCTAGATATTCACTCACTTCCTTCACTCTGTGACTTACCCTCACATCCGTTCGTCTATTCCATGCCACGTGTGAACTCAAATATTTTAAACTCTCGATTTCAGACAACTCCCCATTCGCTATGCATTTAGTCTGGCAACATTAACACTCCTTGTGCATCTCATGACTTTAATTTTACCGATATTCACTCGTAACTGACTTCTTTCATACACCCTAACAAATTCAGTCAACAAATGATACAGTTAATTCTCAGTATCAGCACTACTAGTGTTGTATCATCTATAAATAGCAACTGATTCACTTTCAACAACCATCCATACTCACCCAATAATTCCAAGCCTCTATCTGACACTTTTATTTGACTCCCTTACCACTTAATTTAACAACTATGGCGACATTACACATCCTTGACGTAGCCCTACATTCACCTCAAACCAATCAGTACTATTCCCTATTCTTTATGTAAAAATTCTTGACTGCATTTAAAAATATTCCACTTATTCCATACATTCGCAATACCCTCCAAACGTCCCTCTTGCGACCCTGTGATACGTTTTTTCTTAGTCCATAACAGCCCAAAACGTGTCCCTGCTTTTCTCTAAGAATTTCTTTCACACCTGTCCTACCGCAAACACCTGGTCTACACATTGTCTTCCTCTCCTGAATCCATACTTTTGCTCTCAGATCAATCTCTCAGTATCTTTCTTAATTCTCTCAGTTAACACTCTTCTATTCTACTACCATTATTATTATTATTATTATTATTATTATTATTATTATTATTATTATTATTACTATTATTATCATTATTATTATTATCATTGTTGTTATTATTATCATCATCATCGTCATTATCATCATCATCATCATTATTATTATTATTATTATTATTATTATTATTATTATTATTATTATTATTATTATTATTATTGATTATTATTATTATTATTACTATTATTATTATTATTATTATTATTATTATTATTATTATTATTATTATTATTATTATTATTATTAAGTCCCAATAGCAAGATCTGTTCTCAAGGAAGTGAAGTTGATGGCGTATGCAGACATATTATAGACAGAAGCAAGTTCTCAAGCGGCGCAAAACCTTGGCATTCTGTGTAAGAATTAAGCTTTGCTGACATTTCATCAGTAAAAGTGTATTTTCCTACCAAGCTTTGTTTTTTGTCTCTAAGATTTTCAACGCTTGCTTGCGTCCCACTTAACGCAGGAATATTTGGATAACCCTTGAATTAGTCATTATTATGCTCAATTAATTTTACTTAAATTACCTGAATGCCTCAACCCATTTGAATTTAGCGCGCTTTTGCCAACCAGCTAGCGAAAGTCCACTGAAGGTCCCTTGCTAAATATACAACTCGCTCCTACTTTAGTGAGAGTGAAGTTGCTCTCTCTAGTCAGGCTGCCAACTTTCCCTGTATCGCGGTTAACGTGTTAATTATTGTGACTGTGTGGTGTGTAAAACACCGTGTTAGCTATGATATCTTCGAGGCATTGAAAAAAAAAAAACTCGAATTTTGTATTTATACTACAGATGAAGTGACATTTGCCTATTTCTATATATTATGATGTGGCAAAGTTGGAGCTTTCACTGAGGACGGAATTCGCAGAAAATAGTATTGTTCAGTTACCAGAGATTTATTTAGGACTGAAAGAGGTTGTGTAGTTGTAAATAAAAAAAAAAAGAACAGATCTCAAGAATAAAAAAAATTAGGACAAAGTGAGTGGATGACACCAAGAAAAAAAATAAATAAAAATTTATCTATCGGAAAACGCGTTTATTTCATCTGTAATTATGTCTATAAAAATACAGTTGTTTAATATTTATATTCTAAATTAAAAAAAAATACACCAGAATATAACTTTTGCGCTTGGACGGGATCGAGTGATCGAAATGACGTCAGAGATCGTCATATTACGTCACAATGACGTAATATTCTGTCGTTTTCAAGCAACCATATGGCTGTCTGTCTCATGTCGCACGTTGCGTTATTTTAACAAATTTAAATAAGGATATTATTTTATTTTATTAATTTATTGCGCCAAGGCGTCAGACATAGAACGAACAAACATCATTTATTTCCATTTGAAAAATCAAAGCAGCATAACTCACTTGTATACAGGCATATAAATCTTAATTCCATTATAAAATAATAAATGCATAAGGACATTCATTTTCTTCATAAAAAAAAAAACAGCCGTTTATAGCAAGGTGGTATCGCAGCGAAAGTTTAATGGCTATGTCGTAAATGAAATGGGGGGGGGGGGAATTGTCCTACAGGGCATTTGCCTCCGGAACAATTGCCCTTGAACCATTGAGACGGCACCAGTGGTTTCGTTTTCGAACAAATAATTGCTTTTATTAAAATTGCGAAACGTTGAAGCTATTCACACTGAACTTTTTTCATTCATATTATCTTCTTCTTCTTCGTCTACATCTTTTTCCCACTTTTATGTCGGGTCGATGTTTCTGGCCAGTTATCTGTACTGGCCATATTTTGGTTTTGGCAAAATTTTTATGGCCGGATGCCCTTCCTGCCGCCAACCCTCCCCATTTACCCGGGCTTGGGACCGGCACCAAGTTGAGGCTGGCTTTCCCCCCTCAGTGGCTGGGTTTTTTTTTCATTCATATTATATATCACTTTAAAATTATCAAGGCACGATCGTCAGCTCTTGTCTTACGAGTTATGGAACACTGACCTAGGGGCAATTATACGTGCCCCAGATCTATCATATCCTGCTTACTTTTCCTTTCCAGAGAGAGAGAGAGAATATAGTATAGTCTATTTAAAAGAAAAATAAAAACAAAACAGTAATTTCTTTTGTAATCGGAAACAGGTCTCTGATAACGAAATCTATAGATAAAAAAAAACTTTTTTATTGAATTTAAAATGTCAAGAGTTATCTCGTTATCAGTGATAGAACACAGATTTATCAGTTTCGGAAGAGAAATTTGATAAAGTTAATATTTGGTGAAAGGTATGTCAAATTTAATTAAGCGAACTTAAGAAGAAGATACATTAATGTTCATAATAAGAAAATGTCATCGCAATGGTTCAAATGTTTAATCATTTGTACATAGAACTTTTTTTTTCATTGGGGATAGTATACTATAGAAAGATCCAGTGTGTTAAATAAATAAACAAATAAATAGTAAGTGTTCCATTGTCGTATTCACGATTTAAAAACTAGCCTTCAGTGCATTGTAGTAAGATTACTCCAGACGCGGGTATTTTTATTATCTAGATCTGATAATACTGGTTGACCTTGTTGACAAACTCTTTATATATATATATATATATATATATATATATATATATATATATATATATATATATATATATGTATATATATATGTGTGTGTGTGTGTAATGTTTTAGATATATTCAACTTGTCTGCTGTTTAGGGATTTATTTTTTACGAAAATCTTCGTCACAGGACAACAGTTCAAATACAATATTAGATATTATTATTATTATTATTATTATTATTATTATTATTATTATTATTATTATTATTATTATTACTGTGCAACTTCATAAATATGTTACTTCCATTATTTTTCCTTAAGGCACATTCAGTGCAGTCCTGAAGTCAGACAAGAGTCTCTCAGTGACACCTTAACTAATCAATAACTTCGTAACATAATAAGAATCCTTTGTATGATAACAGACAAGTACTTGAACGATTAAATGTCCAGTCTCTTACAACCCGTTCTTCTCAAGAAATCATGTTCTGACAAGTTTTTTTTTTTTTTTAATGACCGGGACGGGCAAAGAAAATTGCCTTCATCGGGCATGGGTACCATAAATAAAATAGATCGACATTTCTTAATTGACAAAGCACACACACACACACACACGGAAGACTCCAAAAATATAAAAGAAAGACAATATAGTAAAGAGGTCAAAAGGATTAGAATTTGCAAAATCTAACAGTTGATTGATTAAAAGCGACTCAGGATTCAACTTGATAGGAAATGGAATTCCTTACTTGGTATATAGCTTATGGTAGTCTTACGAACTCGACAATAAGTGGGGCGCACATGATTCTCTTTATACGTACCTGACTTTATAAGAGCTTTACATCTTGGGTCCAAGAAGTGTTTACTTGGAGTTGTTTTCAATCTGCAATTATTTAAATACACCATGGACGTTCGCAAGCAGTTTGCAACAAATTCTCTCAATAGGGTGAGAAAAATATTCTCTCTCTCTCTCTCTCTCTCTCTCTCTCTCTCTCTCTCTCTCTCTCTCTCTCTCTCTCTCTCTCTCAATCAATCAATCAAATAAAAGAGTTCATTCGATGCTAATGTATTATGAAACTGACTCATTACGGCTAAGCACATGATATCACGGATATTATAGTCAAACACGTGAACCTGCTGATGTCAACGACGACTCGCGTAACAGCGTCATTGCCTAAGGAATACCAAACTTTAGGCATTGTGTAGTCACCGTGGCTCAAGCAGTAGCGTCGCGACCTTGAGGAGTCAGGTCGAGGGTTCGCGACCCGTCACGGTCTGAGGTTAGCAATGGCATGCACTCAGGGTAGCGTTTACATTTGCCAAAGCAAGTCCTACACAAGAAGGCAACCGTCCTAGCCCTTGGTAGAAAAGGGAGTCCGTGACGTAAAACTGGAACAAACAAAAAGGCATTGATATGAAACACTCTCGGTGATTTTCCCTCGATATATGATCACTTACGTGAATTTTATCTGTAATTATGTTGTCGGCTTTTTATTGAAGTAAATGTCAGCAAAACTAATTATTATAATACTCCATCTTTCAGTTATAATGCACGAGGGAAAGAAATAAATGACAAAAAAACTCCCTCTAAAATAAAGAAAAATAATGAGTGAGAGATTAAAAACCAGAAAATAAAAAAAAAAACTATAATACAAAAAAAGACCGAAAATCAGGAGTTATATAAAAAAACCGTATGAATTATTTGTGACTCGTCACGGGAAAATTAAAGCCAATATGTTTGCGAAGTTTTTAGGAATCAAAGAGACTCTGGAGACCCACGTGACGGAGTTGGCTGAAAATTATTTGAAAACAAACGAAGCACCACAAGAATGTAAGTAGCTATTGGTTTTAAACACATGTAAGGTTTCATGTGTTTTAAACGCATGAAACTTGAGTAATTTTGTTTTGTATTTATGCAATGTAGATTAATATGCAAATGCTTTTTATGCTTTAATCATCTAAGCACACACCACTTTATGCAGATTACAAGTTTCGTTATGATACTGAAAGCTTGGAATAGTACCTCGCTCTCAACTGCAGCGCAGTTATTATTATTATTATTATTATTATTATTATTATTATTATTATTATTATTATTATTATTATTATTATTAAGCTAAGTAGCAGCAGCAGCAGCAGTAGTAGTAGTAGTAGAAGTAGTATTAACAGCATCATTATTAATCGTTTAACAAAACTATAACTGGGACTATTTTAGACCTTGCCAAAGTTTTAACAATATATATTAAATAATATCTCACTGAATAGGAGGCACCCAAACATGCCGAGTGAGTGAATTTCAACAATTCGGTTATAACGTTTACAGATTTATTTCAACATTTCGGTTATAACATTTACAGATTTATTTCAACATTTCGGTTAAAACATTTACAGATTTATGACTCGATATGCGTCCCCAGTTTCATGACTTAATAGGAGGAAATCTATCTTTAAAAACGATAAACAGAGGGCAAAACCGCCGCCACTACACACACACACACACACACACACACACACACACAGGAACTAGTGTGATATATATATATATATATATATATATATATATATATATATATATAATATATATATATATATATATATATATATATATATATATATATATATATATATATATATATATATAAAAACTTACATTTCTCTTGTCAAGGATATATTTTTATTGATTTTTATTGTATTTTTTTTTCTCAGAATAGAAATCCGTAAACCGATTCTTAGGATTACCACTTGAAATAACGCGAGATATTTATAACATAACATTAGAGGCTTTGTGCTTTTGACATTTGAAATATAACATATAATTTACTGAATGCTAAAGAATCCACTGCACTTATGGGATATTATCGGCTCTACAGATAACTAATGCAAATTTTGATAAGCTCAAAAATTGATGACTGCCTGATTTCATTTATCTTATAGCATTATAATGGTCGCTGCAGAGACTGCTTCTTCTGATCTACCTCCAGACTCTGGAATTCTCGTCCTCCTCCTGTCTTCCCTAATTCTTATAACTAACGTATCTTCCTTAAAAAAAAAAAAAAAAAAAATCTATCGTCATCTCAGGGCCTAATCCTGCTATATCTCTAGGTCCTCATGACTTCTACTGTCTTTTCAGCCTGCCCTTTTCCTATTGTGTATCATTACCTCATCTCTGCCTTGTCCTTATTCTTTTACGTTTTCTTCGTCTCAATGTTTTCCTCATGCCCGGGTCTTTATCAATTTGGGCAATTTTCTTGCCTGTTCCAATGTCACACTCAATAAAAAAAATATGCAAAGCTTATGTGGGGGTAAGAGACAAAAATGCATAAAACTCTTCAAAAAAATCACTAACAGTTACATGGGGCTAAGACTTAAACTTTTGTATCGATGGAAAAAGTCCTCGATTGCTTCGACTGGAGAAAACCCTTTAATCACGACAAAATGAACATTTGACGCATCACAATTTTGTGTCTTTCGTAACCAGGAAAAATTATTCAGTATATTGATTCCTGGATAGTATTATCAGTACAGCTTATCATTTAAAATATTATAGGATTATAGTTACTTTACTGACGATGTTATGCGAAATGAGTTTAATACAAGATAAAGCAAAAATTGCTTTATAGCACTTCACTGTGTTTTATGTCGTTTCATCCACAAGTTAATGAGCTCTCTCTCTCTCTCTCTCTCTCTCTCTCTCTCTCTCTCTCTCTCTCTCTCTCTCTCTCTCTCTCTCTCTCTCTCTCTCTCTCTCTCTCTCTCTCTCTCTCTCTCTGTGGTGTAGTTGATAGTGCCTTGACTTAGTAATTATAAGTCCTAGATTCAAGTCCCAGTCGGGGTAAAAATATGATTCATATATATATATATATATATATATATATATATATATATATATATATATATATATATATATATATATATAGAGAGAGAGAGAGAGAGAGAGCTACAGGGAAATAAAGAATATATATAACAGAGGACCAGGCACTATCGTATGTGTCAAATATACATCCTCAGGGCAACTGAAATATAAGAAAGTGCTTTTGGTTCTCTACGATATTCTTTTATTTCCCTTTGGTTCTTTGCATATACTATCATCACATGTTTTATATATGTACTTATAGGTAGCTGGATAGATAGATAGATAGATAGATAGAGAAATCGAGAGGAAGATAGAGAAATAGAGAGAGAGGGAGAGAGAGTATGTATTTATTGGTTATTATAGTATTGATAGCTCATATCAAATAAATACGTAATATATTGTCTGAATTTGTCATAGATTAATCAATTTATTTGATTACAGACGATCATTCACACGTGACCCAAAGCACCAACACTGCATATTAGAGGCCAAAAGATCGGTATTCTCTGATAAAACATTCTTCATAGCTGAAATTCTTATTTCGAATATTATTTGTTTTGTTTTATTACAGGAAAAAATATTTAAACACTTCCTCCACGGTGGAATTTGTACTATAGATTACCAAAGGTGTTTCTTAATAAAAGATAAAGCAGTACTTTATGTAGTCGTACGCATAATACTATTCTCTTTCACTTAAACAGCCGAACAGAAATGTATTTTATCTCTTGGATGAATAGACAGGTGTCTCCTGCAAAATCTTAAGCACCTGCAATGCATGCTAGAGACAAGGACCCAATATTTTCTTAATTTATTATTTCTTCTCATCTCATCCCGCACAGTACTTCATATCCCGATAATACAGGAAGAAATCCATATTTTCAGTTGTGAGCTCTAACCTGTACTATCGCTAAAATATTCGAATGTGCTCTACTCTCATTTCTTGAAACATCTCGAATTTAACGCGCTACTTGATCACCATGGTACGGATTCCGCAAAGTAAGATCCACTGGTGATATGCTGTCCTATCTCACTCATAATCATCTTCTCTGAAGAACCCTGGGGAATCCTTTGTCGTCGCTCTGATATCTTTAAGGCTTTTGAGTGTGGCACAATACTCTGTTAGCCAAACTTTCTGGGTATGGCATTATGCCTTCTCTGTGTTCTCTGATTTCCTGTATTCTTTCTGACTGTTTTATATCTGTAGTTGTTAACGACGGAACATCTTGCTCATTCCCAGTTATTGGTGGTGTTCCATAGGGGTTTTGTTTTTTTCGCTTACTATGTTCCTTCTCTTCTATGATCTTCTCCAGTCCCCATTCTCTTCTCTTCTTCACGTCATTGTCGACGATTCTATCTTTCATGTTTCCTCTGTCTATTCCTCACTACCTTCATCTCGTGCTTAAAATCAGTCTCCTATCACTCTTTCTCAACTCTCAGCGCCGATTTACAGAGTATCTGAGTGGGGCCCCCAAAATATAGTAATATTTAATGCTTCCAAGACTCAGGTTTTTTTTTTCTTTTAATTACTATTTTTGTTAATGTTGCAGAAATTTTATGCGGCCTCGAATGGGCCACCAAGATATCATTCAAACCTCAGAATAGGGGAAAGCATCCCTCATTACCATTTTTTTTTTTTTTACCAATGTGGAAGTATGTCTTTATAAACTTGAGCTTATGATCAAGCAAAAACGCACCCTTTTGTCATCTTGAATCACGACATGATCTCTGAAGGGTATGGGTTGATAGAGCTACGTTGCTATCTTTATGCAATTCTTGTTTAATGTTTACATACTCTAGACTTCATAATTTCGATCCGTAAAAGGAGACATATTCGTTTTCCTAAACCTTAGAATGTAAATATTTACGTCCATCATTATTTTGCACCGATTGCCAAGCAGACAAAAGCAGTTTAGTTTCACAGAGGTTGTATTAGAACGAGACTTTTACGAGCAAATCTCTTACAATGTAAGTTTATTTTTTATTTGTTGATATAGCTCTCCATTACTTAAATGTGCATGGGACACTAATAATCTTGCCTTCCGTACCTTTTTTGCAGACTTTTTTCTGTAATGTAGTAAAACTTCAAGGTTGCGGTCTTGCAATTGACGTTGTCTCTCTCTCTTTCTCTTTCCCTCTTCTCCATTACCTTCCTAACTCTACAGCCACATTTTAGACAACGACACAGTAACACACACGAAAGTTAATGTAGACTAAAAGGCCGTTCACTGGTTTGTTCAAGGTAAAGTTTGCGATATGCCGCGAGTGTTTGGAAGCTTTAGAATACACTAAGATAGTTGTGAGATAGTCGTTTATGTGTGAGGAATTATTATAGAGTCTGGTAAGGTAAGAGAGTTCAAATGTTCCTGTAGAGTGGAATAATGAAGAATAGAGGCATAGCGTGTATTTTTTTTTTTTTATAAATGGAGAACTGTATATTAGCATAAAGCTTATTTAGTCCATTATCTCTAAAGTTCAAAGTTTGTATCTTGAATTTTATTTTTCTCGTTTACTATTTTTATTTGTCTAGGTACTTTTTAAACATTCGGAAATTGATCTCTCATGGAAAGAAGTATTTTTGCATAGTGTGGTTTGAAATCTCTCTCTCTCTCTCTCTCTCTCTCTCTCTCTCTCTCTCTCTCTCTCTCTCTCTCTCTCTCTCTCTCTCTCTCTCCTAGATGCTTTCATAGTTTAAGGAGAGATACAACAAGTGTTAGTGAGTAATAATAATAAACCGTGCTGGAGGTGTGGAGATGCAAGCATTAGGGGTCTTTACCCGTGAGCACAAATAGAAAAACACTCACACATACACCCACATCTATCTATCTATCTATCTATCTATCTATCTATCTATCTATATATTTATATATATATATATATATATATATATATATATATATATATATATATGTGTGTGTGTGTGTGTGTGTGTGTGTGTGTGTGTGTGTAGTCGCCGTAGCTCAAGCGGTAGCGTTCGCGACTCTGAGGCGTCAGGTCGAGGGTTCGCGCCCAGTCACGGTCTGAGGTTAGCAAGGGCATGCACTCAGGGTAAGGATTACATCTGCCTAAACAAGTACTTTGCAAGAAGGCAACCGTCCTAGCCCTTGGTTGAAAAGGGAGTCCGTGATGTAAAACCGGAACAACAAACAATAATATATATATATATATATATATATATATATATATATATATATATATATATATATATATATATTCCAAGATTCAATCTTGCCTATTTGATCTAATATGAATAAAATTTCAAATACTCGGGCTTTGGAAGAAATACGAGTACGAGTCGTGTCTGTCTTTTTCTAGCACGTGCCAGTCCGGTATGTATAATGAGTACATATTTGGTACTGGTAGGCATGTTGGAACCAAATTTACTGAGAGTTTATTTATTTTTGTCCTGCAGCCCTTTACCCTTCCTTCCCCAGGAGTCCTTATTACATCGACTATTCTTTCAGCCTGTTCTTTTCCTTTTGTGTCTCATTCTCTTATTTCTTCTTTGTTCTTAATGTTCTACTTTTGTTTCGTCTCAATAATCTCTTGGTGCCATTTACTATTGTGTCATCCTTATTTCTGCCTTGTCCTTAAGCTTCTACTTTTACCTCATCTTGATGTTTTTTGGTGCTCGTGACAGATGGAGGCAATTTTCATGGCTGTCCTGGTGTCATACATAAAAAAAATAGTACTAATGAGAAGCAAGGGACGAGGTATTCTATGTTGAGTATGGAGAGGAGAGAGAGAGAGAGAGAGAGAGAGAGAGAGAGAGAGAGACTATGAAAGGCAGAGGCCGCTCAGCCCCTCACCAGGATGACTGCAATTGTTATTATATTTTCCCTCAATGCAACAACAAATATTACATTTGTTTACCAGTGGCGCAGTATTTAGAACGCTCGACTTGGGATCAAGCCACCACGGGGCACTAGGAAGGACATCAAACTCCAACCTGTTTGTGTCCTTCCCCGTACAGGGGATTAATAGTGACACAAAAAAAGAAACGTTTTATTTCTATTTGCCAAAATTCTGAAACATACTCAAGGCTTCAAGAAAACTGGAGTAATTTTAGCTAATATTTTTTTTGCATGCTTATTATTTAACCACTATTTATACCATCTAGTAGGTTGGCCAATGGCACCAGCCGTCCGTTGTGATACTACAGCTAAAGGATTTATTGGACATCATAAGACTGTCCAGAACAGTTCGGTGTTGTCTTCCTTCAGTTACGGTTCTTTTTCTATGCCTACATCAACAGCGAATATTCTTGGGTATTCGTTACACATCTCATTATTCTTTCACATCTGATAAGTCACTACACTCCCCATCTGTTTCTTATTACTTTATGTTTTCTTCGTGCCCAGGCTCGGTGAGGGCAGATTTTTTTTTTTTTTCGCCCGTCCTGGTGTCACAGTCATAAAAAAAAAATACAAACAACGTTCTCAAAGACCCATTCAAACATAGTTATAAAATGTACTTATTTTTCTTTCAAGTTCCTTTAAACAACTGTGCCAATTGTTTAAAGGAAACAGAAATTAATTTTAAGGGAATACTTTGTCAAAATATTAGACACGAGATCTCATGCACCAAAATATTATGGTATAATTTGATGGAGACGCTCCAGCAGGAGACGACTATTCTCCTTTATGTTTCGTTCACTTCCGTATTGCTGTGTTGCCAGGAGGACTTTGAATCTTTGCTGTCCCGCCACTTTACGAATAAGTTCAGTTAAATTTACTTAATGCAGGTTACCTGTAATATTTACTTCGTCTTTTTTATAAGTTTGCTTGAATTTTGGAGGATAAAGTTTGATTTCAGAATAAAAACAAAAAACTAGAACGTAGACATATGCAAATGTTTAGGTCATCTAGGGTCTTGTGCTGGAGTCGTAGTAAAGGTTTGCGAACAAGTCGAATGTCGATGTTATTACTCAGTCTAACTTCAGACTTGTTACGGGAAGGGATTATACTCCGTGGAATTTAGAAAAGTGCCGTCACGATTATCTTGAGTGAAGTGTGCTGAAATAATTAGATGAAGACTTAGTTATATGGTGACATCTGTGTAATATAAAAGGGTCATTGAGGTTTTGTTTATATTTTGAGGATGGGGCGTGGTTTCGTGATGGAATTGGCAGTTTCACGTGAACGCGAAATAAGAATGGTCGACCAGGCCCGAAGGGAGTAATATCGGGAAGTCGTTTATGAGAAAAATTTTAATCTCACTTTAATTATATAATTTGTCATTCACTGTCGATGCAAAAAAGATCAAAGGGCCATGAGTTATTGAGATCCAAGTATCACGTCTGGCAGTGGAGACAATGTTAAAAGGGTTAAATATTCACGCCGTTGAAGAAAAACAAAAGGAATTTCACGTTACAGGGATATATGATTTGATACATCCTGAGTCCCTGTAGACTTTGTAGAGCTTTTTTAGGCTGCTTGTGAAATTACCTTGCACACTTTAGCGCATTTTGCAACATATTAAGATATTTGCATTACATTTACGATACACCAGGACAGGCGTCTAATTTTTTTTTCTTGGATGTTCACCCTTGAGGGTGAGCGGACCTTCCTTTGTGGCCCGCGGCGTCTAATTTTGCATTGACATTTTGAATTGGGGGGGGGGGGGACCTAACAGTGGTTGTCTTACCATCAGCGAAAATTCGTTTTGAAATGAATAAATTTTCAAAGAGGCAGCAGTTGAAGAAAAAGAACTTGTGTACATTCAGATGACAAAAATTTTTTTTTTACTACCACAGATTTTGGTATTTTAGCCTAAATAGATTTTGCTAATGCAAAAATGTTGGCCTTTCATACGGATTAAAAGAAAAGAAAAAAAGAACGCGAAAAGTGGAACTAGATTTTGGTTACTGGGAAGCTAAATGTTAGTATAGGCTCAGTTAAGGGTTTGTAAATATTAAGTATTCTCACCTGCAAAAGTGGAGGGGGAGGCCGAGATTTGAAAGTCTCGTTTGCGTTGTACCTGAATGGTTCGGTTAGGTCCTTCTTGAGAACCCATTAACGCCGTGGATGAGTCAGTTGGTAAGCCCATAATATTGAAAAAGCGGCAATACTCCGAGCAAAGCAATCGATTAGATTAATAGAGGCTAGGTATATTAAGGGTCAAGCGAAAGCCCTCGCTAATTATTTTTGCCCCATATATATATATATATATATATATATATATATATATATATATATATATATATAATATATATATATATATATATATATATATATATTATTTTGATTTATTATTATTCAGGCGATGAATAGGTGCGATATCTCGTGAGCAAGTTTAAAAAATTCTAGATTATTGTAATTGCAAATCCATTATATTAACCAAGTGAAGGTATTACCAGAACAGCACTGGCATATCCTTACCTTTTGGACAACTTCACCCAGTCATGAGTAGAATTCCAAGTATATTTCTAATTACAGCTGAAAGTTTATCTCTAAGAAAATAAAATCGCACTTGTTTACTGTGACATTAGAGCTTAAATGACAAACCATCAGTTTAATTAAGTATAGTTATGTAGTGAAATTGCCATGGAATATATTTATTTATAAGAGACATTGTCAGCTGCTTGGGTGGGTAGGAATATTAAAAGGCTGTAATAGGGCAGAATAATTATCAGTGTGAATTAAAGTGTTACTCATATCTTGACGTTTTACAAGATGTTATACTTTCATCTTATGAAATTCAGAAATTCTTATAATATTTATTTATTTTTTTTTACACAGTATTTAGGAATAGTGGATAGAACCCAAACAGTGGGGGAGGGGCTGGCTTGGGAGTATAATTAGAATGAAGTAATCGTTGAGGAAGCATGTGACTGGTTATTGAATTGTATATATATATTTTTTTATAATAGCACTTGGCCAAATTCTTGATAAAGATACCAGCTCATGTAAAAAAGTGCATATATATATATCTATCTATCTATCTATATATATATATATATATATATATATATATATATATATATATATATATATATATATATAAATTTGATAATAATGACAATTTCTAAGTTCGCATAAAAAATACTCATTGAGGCTTGAGAGAGGAACCTATTGAAAGTGGAGAGCTTACAGATAGTGAACACTGAGTTTATCTTGCAAATCCAGTGTTGCAGAGTCAAGAGTGGTCCTCTTAGCCTCGGGTCGGCCATTAGATTTAAAGATTATGCTTTTAAATTTTAGAATAATCCTTTGATTAATAAATAATTAAATAAGTAGTAATCGTGGTATTACCTCTCAGCTGAAAATTATGAAAATGTTCCCTCCCGGAAGTTGAAAATGTTACGCAGATAAGCTGGTACACCTTGAAGCTAAAGTGGGGGGGGGGGGCATTCCCAAAGCTCATTTAATGATGCTTTTGATTGATTTTTGCCTTACGGTAAACCCTGGAAAATCCCTCCTACTCACTGCAAATGGGAAGTACTAATTTAATTAAAAATTATATGCAAATAAAAAACGATATTTTGATTAATTAAAGGCACGATATATATATATATATATATATATATATATATATATATATATATATATATATATATATATATATATATAATGTGTGTGTGTGTGTGTGTGTGTGTGTGTGTGTTCGTTCGTTCAAAAAACGCACCTTATAGGCGAATTAGTTCTTAGTAGGAACTGCGTCACTCATGAAAATAAATATTACCCATGCACGCACGCACATGGAAGTGATAGCGGCATTAGTAATCCTTGAAGTTTCTCTAGAGAATAGACGTATTAGTTTCCCCTCACTTTTAAATAGTTCTGGTTCTGAGCAGGAAACTCTTCCAAGTGCAAGTCATTTGTTCTTCCACCCATGAGAGAAATATCGCGGCCCCGATTTACATCATATATCCTTATGTAACGATGAATATTATTAAGATCTGTCTCTTGTTATTGATGCAATTTATAAATTTCATTCTCACTTTGGAACTGAGTATTTTTGTGTATGGCAACGATTAAATATAGCTGTTTGCTGATGATGACAGTGTCTCATACAAAGTATAGTGTATATATAATGACTTGCTCTCATTAGGAAATATACATTCAGCTCAGTAATTTACAGATTTTGCTTCTTCATTTGCATTCATCGCTTTCAGATGGGTTACTACTACTACTACTACTACTACTACTACTACTACTACTACTACTACTACTACTACTAATAATAATAATAATAATAATAATATGCAGTGAACGCTATTATCCCGCTATAAACACCAGGGTACCCACATCTGTAATAAAAATACCAAGGCAACATAGTAGGTTCAGTACATCCTATTCACGCCGTTTGTTTCTTTTTTTTTCACTTGATTACGTTAAATAAAGTAATTTCGGGAGGATGACCCCAAACTTATTAATCTCCCATTAGTACAAGCAGCAATCACAGTGATGGGACAAACCTTTTCTTCCTTCATTAGCGATATATTCTATTGTTGACTCCTCTAGTACGCAGGGCGCATTACAGGTAATTCTCACGTCATGACAACCAGGGAGAGACTCTGGGTCTATTTCAAAATTAATTATATGCGCAGATGTAAAAGTGTTACGCCGAAGTGAGATGAGGTTAAGCAACATTGTTCGAAGTCGTAACTTCAGTGTTAGCTATATACTTAAATGATTGAGTCTCATAGCTAGTTTTTTTGGCCTATGTTTGTGAAATCTTTTTGTGGAAATGTTATATTACCAAGGAATCATTCGGTTGTCAGTAACTTTTTGTGTGTAAGGTGATTGGTGCTGAATAGATCTTTCTGAAAACCGGGTTTCATAATATGAATAATATTACTGTATGGTTGGTAATCGGCATATTTGTGTGTGTGCTGACTATAAGTTGACACTTAGAGATTGTTATTATTAGCTTCTCCTAGCACTGAGAGCCTACGAGCTAGTGGCATGAGATGCATCTACGAATGAATTATATTCTGTTGGCACTTGGTTAGGAATAGTGCCAGTGACTGCCAAGACGAATACTGCCTTCCGTCTACGATGAAGGGACAGTATGATTCTCTGATGAGCGGGGATATAGATAGCATTTAACTTGAGCCCTACCTTCATAATTTTGTATTCTTTAATTGATGACATTGAGTTCTTCCTCTTTGTTTTGTCATATTTCCAATATTTGGGTCAGTTTTCTTAATCGATAGTCACTCGATGACTTTATTGTGTTACTTTTTTTATGCCAAGATTATTGACAAACAGATTTCACCCCCACACACTCAATTAATACCAGATTGACGATTTCCAAATTGCAGTTTCTCATTTTGCCGTATCTTAATTTCCCGATTCCTAAATTGCCTGATCGTATTCAAAGCAGTTTAACGATCACCGTTTTGCTGATTATAGAATGTTTTAAGATAAATATATTTAATTTTCAATGCAAGAAAACTTATATGCAATTCCGAAATTGACAATTAAATCCAGTAACTATGGAAAATGCTACGAATTCTCAACAGATTGGGAAATTAAAACATGAGGAATATTTTACCGGCTGTATGCTAATCAGATATGCTTCACAGACAAAACCTAACCTAACCTAACCTATATATTTTTTTACTTATAAGAAATAAAGATTATTAGGGGTCAGCAATATGGGAATTGGCAGTTTGGGAATCGGGAACTGGAACATTACCTTAGTGGCGCCGCTATATCGATCGTTGATCACGAAATACTGTATTGGTGTCCTTCGTTCGTGGTCATACAGTTCATGTTGTACGCACGCACACACCCTTGGCAAGAAATTTTGAAGTAGAGACTCCTTGTTGAATATGACTGCCTTTTTTTGTTTGTTTAGGAAGTTTCTTAAGTAAATTTTCTAAATGTCTTAATATTATCCTCTCACCATCATGGAAATTATTTAGTAAATCTATAAATGTTATTGGATTCATAAAGTTTCGTACTTCGAATATTATCAAATGAATATTCGAGTATGCGTGCCATTGAAAGGGGGTAATGCATGTTTTGTGGTATTCATATATGCTATACATACGCCATATACATATTGTAAAGAAATAATGGAATGTCTAGAAATGTAGGAAGACTACATAGGATAATTGCATAATAACAACAGAGGAGAGAAATAGAGATGAAGCTACTACTAAGAGTGTGACCGTTTAAGGTAATTGTGTTGAGTGTCACAGCACACGCGTCTAAACAATCTCAGGAACAGGGTAATTCTCAACTTTTTTTTTTTTTTTTGTCATTAGAGAGGCTCTTTAGTTTGTGTGTGTGTGTGTTTAATAACCTAATTGTGTTTATAGGAAAGAGCTATATACTTATATATATATATATATATATATATATATATATATATATATATATATATATATATATATATATATATATATCTGAATAGAAGCGTCACCTGCACCATGTTCCAATTAAAATATCTATATACAAAACCTGTTTGCATATGGGTTTTATGATCAAACCTCTATCTCTGTTTATTCTTGAAGCAACCGTCAAAAGATTAAGACAAGATTTTCCTCCTCGCATTAAGCAATTGAAAAAGGAATGAAAAATGTCTTTTAAAAGCCTTGTTACAGCCATGAATGACCTCAGCGGGCCTGGGCACGAAGAAAACAAAATAAAAGAAACAGATGGAGAGTGTTGTGACTTTTAAGATATGAAAGGATAATAAAGAGATGTGTAACGTTTATCCAAGAATATTTGGTGTTGATGTAGGCATAGAAAAAGAACCGTAAGTGAAGGAAAACTTAGCATCGAACTTTTCTCGACAGTCGCATTTCAGTACAAAAGACCTTCAGCTGTAGTATCGCAACGGGCGGATGGTGGCATGGGCCTACCTACTGCATCTGGATATAATTCCGGATTTGCTGATGGTGAGACTGTTATAAACTGTAGGGGGGTAGTGGGAAGAAAGTATAGAGAGGTCATTTAGCATAATGTTAAAATATCGATTTTTTAATCACTTGTTCGTACCAACGAGTTCTGAGATGCTTTTGCTAACTATAGTTAATGTGTATGTTGGGCAGAGGAACTCATACTGGCATACTGACATCTTCATGTCATACATACATTAGCATTGTTATTAAGAGGTCATTAGTAGTGGTAGTAGTAGCAGTAGGAGTGGTAGTAGTTGTTGATTATGATGTTAAACATATTCCAGTAGATATGTAGACGATGAGTTTAGGTTTATTGAAAATAAGTGTTCCTAGAATATATATATATATATATATATATATATATATATATATATATATATATATATATATATATATATGTATATATATATATATATATATATATATATATATATATATATATATATATATATATATGTATATATATATATATATATATATATATATATATATATATATATACACACACACACACACACACACACACATGCAAGCAATCCATTATCTGCCTTATAAGAGGGGTGGCTGAGTCAAAGCAAAAATTTGTCTTTATATTAGGGAAATACATAATAGGGGGTGCCCAGCCCCTTCACGCCGCCCCATTTAGTCGACTTTTGGAAGTGTGCATGTTAGTGAAATGAGCTTTAGCAAAGAATATAGGTGGCGACATTGTATTTGAAATGACGATTATATATTTGATAGTTATAAATGCAGTAAGTGAACACAAGGCATCATTTTCCATATGATAACATGCAAAGTTTTGGAGTTTTCCGTTGTAGAATATGGTATATCCTTTTTCGTAGCATATGTAATTACGTTATGGTAGAGCGCTTTCACATCAAAGTGGCACGTCGCACGTGGCATGGCACGTGGCACGCCAGTTGAAAATCTTTCACCAGAAGTGGCGTGACACGTCCCATGTGCGACATGCGACGTGTCATGCCACTTCTGTGTGAAAGGTTTCATATCCGGATGTTCGGTTTCAAATGGTGTGCCACGTGGCATGCGACGTGCCACTTTGGTGTGAAAGCGGCCTAACAGGAGAACAACGCGGTGTTAAGGCATATTAGTGGACCCCTCCCCAACTTATTTAGTCATCCCTAGGTTATTTTATGCATGACACGCTAGTACTTGGGTGTGGCCCTTTTATGAATCCAGACTAACGTTTTATGGCCAAAATTGTTATTGTTTTCCGGTCGATATAGAGAAATAGCCGAAGTATTCATGGACTTTTTTTCCCCGTCTTCGTTGAAGGTTTTGCTTGGAAAAAAAAAAATAGTTTAAGACTGTAGCTAACTGTATATCTATTTCTTAGTATATTCATATCCGTATGAAGTGTATAGAGAGAATTAGTTTCTTTTACAGAAAATGTATAGCTAATTACATGAAACAAAGTAATTGAGAGAGTATTGAGAAGACATATACACAATTTTGGATGAGACAAAATAGAAATATTCTTCGATTTTCAGAAAACATTTTCCAAATTGATAAAGGGAACAGTACTTAACTGTTGTAGGCCTAGTTGATTTACATGGAACATGTAAAATGACCAAGTCCATGACAGTATGAACTCGTTCACAGTCGGTTTTTCCTCGTAGAAATTCACATAGTGAAAAATAACTCGTTTCTGTTGTTAATTAACCTGCTGTAGAACAGTAAGCCATATTGAGTAGTGCTTGAAATTAAAGGTATTTTACGGCTTTTAAACAGTATGAAGGTATGCACAGGAAATATGTGCTGGTAAAAAGATGTGTGTCATCTGTATGATTCAGTATATGGGCGAAGCTATGGGCAAAGGAGTAGCTGGAGCTTGTGGTGCGAGGCAAGGAGAGTATGCTGTCGCCAGCGAGGAGGAACAAAATAGACCAAGGTCTCAACACGATTGGAGATACTACCTGTGCTGTAAGTTACTCATATAGGCCTCATATATATATATATATATATATATATATATATATATATATATATATATATATATATATATATATATATATATATATATATATCACTTCGTGAAGATGGTCTCATTTACATATGTAAGTTATGATAGATTATTGTTGGTCTCTCTCTCTCTCTCTCTCTCTCTCTCTCTCTCTCTCTCTCTCTCTCTCTCTCTCTCTCTCTCTCTCTCTCTCTCTCTCTCTCTCTCTCTCTCTCTCTCTCTCTCTCTCTCTCTCTTCGCTTGCAAAGGTTTTGTAGTTGTATGTTCCGACTTAAAGTCGATGTGAATTTTCTACTGCACTATTTATAGCAATAACAAGGCATGTCCTCGGAGCTGTGGATATACTTTTTCACTTTTGTAATTTCATTAATTTAATCGTATCTATAGATGTTATAATATAAGATTATTTATATCAATAATTAGGTGTGCCGAAGATTTGTAAGTATAAGATTTACATAGCTCACCTTTCCAGCTCTTAATTGATCAGATTTGCATCCTTTGATTTCGTATTATTAAGATGTGCTGCAATATCACGTACACTTACATGTTATAAATGTGTTGACTCACATTCGCCGGCATTTTATTCAGTCACATTCTAAGGACGCCTATTTACACATTCATTCACGTAACTCAGAGCTCAGCACGCGCTCAATTCATAAATTCATTTGTAAATGAAATAAGTCAAAGGATTTTTTTTTTTTTAGTGATATTTCGAACTGTACATAACCTAATTCATGAGTAGTAAATATGTTTTTGGAGGGAATGGAAATTGTGCTTACACTAGGCGCTATTATTATTATTATTATTATTATTATTATTATTATTATTGGGATGGAATAGACATGATGGATCTTGGGGTTTAATACCGGATTTCCTTCCTAGAGCCCCGCGGTGGGCTTGAACCCACAATAGTCGCTTACCCATTCGCTCGCTCTACTATTTAGCTACCTCGGCTCTCTCTCTCTCTCTCTCTCTCTCTCTCTCTCTCTCTCTCTCTCTCTCTCTCTCTCTCACACACACACACATTATTCTCATTATTTTTAGTATTTGAGCTTAACTAAGTAGGATGCGTAGAACACAGACGATCAATTATTCTCGAGAGCGTAATTATACCGGCTCTAACAGCAGAATTCATCACATAATTTTCATATTGATAATAAAATCGGCGTAGAATAATTGCCGAAGAATGATGAATTTTATATATATATATATATATATATATATATATATATATATATATATATATATATATATATATATATATATATATATATATATATATATATATATAGTGTTACGAATTTATACTAAATATACGTGCTGTGGAACCTTTTCCCCCCCAGGAGTTAAAAGTGTATCCATGGCCTTCGCAAAAGAGGACTTGCAAAT